>CM077158.1:13326801-13529654 GCA_039583875.1 Platanthera guangdongensis
TTGTGGGTGTCGAGCTGCGGCAATTATACGTCTTTCAATGAAACGTGTGGTGAACGCTGCGCGTGTCGTAGACACGTGTTAAACTAGGGTTAGGTGGGTGTAGTTCAAAATCGCGAGTCGCTGAATTCAATTAATACTATGATAGAGTAATTGTTTGGGCGGCGGGCTTTTTGCACGCCGCGTCGCCGTCCCCGTCCCAGTTTGGTTGTGCAGTTTATTTGCCCTTTCTTGAAATTGTTTGCACGTGGGTGGGAGCGGGAATTTTAGCCGGAAGTTTCCGACAATGGAATGCTGATTTAAGACGTTAGATTGAAGTTAATGGACGGTGACGATTTATTATACGCTATTGAGTGCTGCGAGTGAAAAAGTATTCATTCCTCATTATGCAACGGTTCACTAATCTTAATTTTATATTTTTTTAATTAAAAAAATTTTGGAGCATTAATTTAGGTGATAATGCAACTATATTTTTCACTTATGCACCCAAATGAGTTTTTAGGGCAATCAATCAACAACTATATTTTTATGTTACATATTTTTTTTCATACATTTATGTGAATTATTGAAATGCAAAATAGAGAGATAATATATATGATAATGACACTGAAGAACTCTGTGGAGCAAGTGCTCAGCAGACAATTTTTTTTAAAAACCAGGGCGTTGATAAATGCATGAAATTTTTTGCGTGTTCGGGCTTAGAAATTTTTTAGGACGTTGATATTGACACTATACTTTAGCCTATCTGTACAACCCGTATTCGCGAAGAGTGGGCCCAAACAGGTAAGCAAGTTTTTAAGCTTTTTGGGAGTTTTGCACTCCTATGGGTGCACAATTTTGGTGAACTTGAAAGATATACTAGTAGGGGAGAAATATTTCTCCCCCAATGTGCGCTCTTGGCAAGCCGTCGCAAGCCGCCTCAGGCCGCCAGGTCGCAGGCCGCCCCAGCTCGGCGGCCTAGCGGGGCGAGACCGCCGGGGGCCAGGGTCTCGCCCGCGCCTCTTCTTGCTCGGCGTCCTAGCGGGGGGAGACCGGCCGGGGGCGCAGGGTCCTCGCCCGCGCTCTTCTTGCTCGGCGGCCTAGCGGGGCGAGAGACCGGCCGGGGGCCAGGGTCTCGCCCGCGCTCTTCTTCTTTTTGCTCGGCGGCCTAGCGGGGCGAGACCGGCCGGGGGCCAGTGTCTCGCCCGCGCCTCTTCTTGCTCGGCGGCCTAGCGGGGCGAGACCGCCGGGGGGCCAGGTTCTCGCCCGCGCCTCTTCTTGCCGCTGCGGCGCCTAGCGGGGCGAGACCGGCCGGGGGCCAGGGTCTCGCCCGCGCCTATTCTTGCTCGGCGGCCTAGCGGGGCGAGACCGGCCGGGGCCAGGGTCTCGCGCCCGGCCTCTTCTTGCTCGGCGGCCTAGCGGGGCGAGACCGGCCGGGGGCCAGGGTCTCGCCCGCGCCTCTTCTTGTTCAGCGGCCTAGTGGGGCGAGACCTGGCGCGGGGGCCAGGGCCTCTACTCGTTATTTTACCTTCTTCCTCGGGGGAAATTCCCCCTTTACCCCCCGGCGTGGCTGTTTTCTATTGGCCCAAGGCTTTTTGGGCGTGGGGGTATCTCGGTCATTTTGGTCCAAGGGGTTTGGAAAACTATAAATAGACCCCCTTGGGTGCCTTGGAGGGGGACGAGATCTTCTCTTCTTCTCTCCTTCTCCTTGCTTTCTCCTCCCTTGGTTTCTTCTTGTAGAGTTGAGAGAGCTCCTCCAAGGCACCCTAGCTCGAGCATTGGCTAGGGAGGGGAAGTGCTCAGGTAGCCTTCCGGGTGTGAGGTGGGACCTCCGCGCTAGAGCCGAGGGTCTGTTCCTAGTTTCTTGATCCTTTGGTCCGTGACGTTCTCTCGAGTGTAGTAGGTGTGAGGTCACCCCTTCCCCGAGGGACGAACTCCACGAGAGACCAGGTTTTCTTGTTTTCAACATTTTGGTGCGGTGAGCGTGGAGAGTGACCAGCACAGAAGATCTCGAGAGGGTGTCATGACAGGAGGTCAAGGAGGTAGTGATGACCTCGGCGAGCTCCCCACCCCAGGACCCTTTGTGGGGAGGCAAGAGTTCATGGCCTCCATCCAGGGCATCATGGAGATGCTGCGAAGCATTGCTCCTCAGGGTGGCAGCTCCACCCCGACCCCCCAGGAGCTAGCTCCCCCCCTCGACGAGTCGACTCCCAGTGGTCTAGGCGAGATGACCCCAGCGGGGGGAGAAGGAAGTGTCCCAGGAAGAAGGCCAGGGAAGGAGAGGATGGGCGATGGGGTCGAGCGAGACCTCACCGGCCGGGAGCTGTTCTCCAGCCCGGCGAGTGCCAACCTTCAAGGCGAGCAGGTCGCGCGAGTGGAGGTGGCGAGACCACCCCTTAGGGGGTCACCCTTCAGCGAGTTGATCATCTCAGCTCCCGTTCCCGAGGGGTTCAGAGAGCCAGACATGGCTTACTATTCCGGGAAGGATGACCCTGTTCAGCATCTGCAGTGGTTCGAGGATGTCGTCTCCATCAGGCCGATGACGGACGCCTTCAAGTGTCGCCTCTTTGCGATCACGTTGAAGGAGAAGGCAAGGGACTGGTTCCATCAACTCCCTCCGAGGTCGATCTATGGGTTCGAGGACTTGAGCCGAAGCTTCCAGCTCCGCTTCTCCACCTCCAAGAAGCGGAAAAGGAGTCCTGAGTACATCTTCCTGATAAGGCAAGGGGCCGAGGAGTCGCTGGCCCGCTACGTAGACAGGTTCCAAGAGGAGATCTTGGAGGTCCAGGAGATGCCAGGGTATGCTCTCCAGATGGCCTTCACCGTTGGGCTGAAGGAGGGCTTCTTCAAGATGAGCTTGACCAGGAAGGCCCCCCTTTCCTTCGAGGAGCTGATGGAAAGGGCGGCAGAGGAGATAGCCATGGAGGCGGCCAACCGGCGTTTGTCAAGAAATTGGCAAAGCTGACAGAGACAGAGGAAAAGGAGCAAGGTGGCTCGAGGCCCCAGGAGGGAAGAAGGAGAGAGGAGCGGAGAGCTCAGGAGGGTCCAGAGCCAGGTTGGAAAGGCAGCAGGGAGGACCCACTCAGGGCCCGGGAAGAGGTTACGCCCATGATGGGGAAAACTTTCATGGGGCCCAAGGAAGGTTCAACTTCCAGAGGCAAGCCCCTAGGCAACTCCTACCCCCACCACAACAAGCGATGGAAATTGGTCGAAGGGGGAGGAGGAACCGCACGGGAAGGAAAAGAGTTAGAGTAGAGTTACCCTTCTGTGAGCTCCACCAGGAGGAAGGCCACGCGACATCTACTTGCCCCGAATTTCTGGAGTTGAGAAGGACAAGAGCCCCAGCCCCGCAACCTCATCAGCCTCAACGAGCGCAAGACCCGGTGCGGATTGAAGAAGTCCGACCTGGGGCAGCAGAGGAGAGATGTGAGGACAGGGTTGATGTGGGCACCCGGGGAAGGATCGGATGATTCACGAGGGAAGAGGGAGGTAAGAGAGAAGTGAATCATCTTTTTGTAATGAACTTAGCTTGCGTTGTATTAGCTATGATTAATGGTAGAAACCACCGAAAAATATTTGTGGTCCATGGAAAGCCCCTTAGCTCCGAGATAGATTCCGCTGCCAGGCTCTCACTAGCTGGCAGGGCAGGTTGATCTCTCGTGGAGGCTAAGCCCCTTAGCTCCGAGATGGATTCCGCTGCCAGGCTCTCACTAGCTGGCAGGGCAGGTTGATCTCTCGTGGAGGCTAAGCCCCTTAGCTCCGAGATGGATTCCGCTGCCAGGCTCTCACTAGCTGGCAGGGCAGGTTGATCTCTCGTGGAGGCTAAGTCCCTTAGCTCCGAGATAGATTCCGATGTCAGGCTCTCACTAGCTGGCAGGGCAGGTTGATCTCTCGTGGAGGCTAAGCCCCTTAGCTCCGAGATAGATTCCGCTGCCAGGCTCTCACTAGCTGGCAGGGCAGGTTGATCTCTCGTGGAGGCTAGGTCCCTTAGCTCCGAGATAGATTCCGCTGCCAGGCTCTCACTAGCTGGCAGGGCAGGTTGATCTCTTGTGGAGGCTAAGCCCCTTAGCTCCGAGATAGATTCCGCTGCCAGGCTCTCACTAGCTGGCAGGGCAGGTGATCTCTCGTGGAGGCTAAGCCCCTTAGCTCGAGATGGATTCCGCTGCAGGCTCTCACTAGCTGGCAGGGCAGGTTGATCTTCGTGGAGCTAAGCCCCTTAGCTCCGAGATGGATTCCGCTGTCAGGCTCTCACTAGCTGGCAGGGCAGGTTGATCTCTCGTGGAGGCTAAGCCCCTTAGCTCCGAGATGGATTCCGCTGCCAGGCTCTCAGGCAGGGCAGGTCTCACTAGCTGGAGATAGATTCAGGCTCTCACTAGCAGGTTGATCTCTCGTGGAGGCTAAGCCCAGGTTGATCTTAGCTCCGAGATGGATTCCGCTGCCAGGCTCTCACTAGCTGGCAGGGCAGGTTGATCTCTCGTGGAGGCTAAGTCCCTTAGCTCCGAGATAGATTCCGCTGCCAGGCTCTCACTAGCTGGCAGGGCAGGTTGATCTCTCGTGGAGGCTAAGCCCCTTAGCTCCGAGATGATTCCGCTGTCAGGCTCTCACTAGCTGGCAGGGCAGGTTGATCTCTCGTGGAGGCTAAGCCCCTTAGCTCCGAGATGGATTCCGCTGCCAGGCTCTCACTAGCTGGCAGGGCAGGTTGATCTCTCGTGGAGGCTAAGTCCCTTAGCTCCGAGATAGATTCCGCTGCCAGGCTCTCACTAGCTGGCAGGGCAGGTTGATCTCTCGTGGAGGCTAAGCCCCTTAGCTCCGAGATGGATTCCGCTGCCAGGCTCTCACTAGCTGGCAGGGCAGGTTGATCTCTCGTGGAGGCTAAGTCCCTTAGCTCCGAGATAGATTCCGCTGCCAGGCTCTCACTAGCTGGCAGGGCAGGTTGATCTCTCGTGGAGGCTAAGCCCCTTAGCTCCGAGATGGATTCCGCTGTCAGGCTCTCACTAGCTGGCAGGGCAGGTTGATCTCTCGTGGAGGCTAAGTCCCTTAGCTCCGAGATGGATTCCGCTGCCAGGCTCTCACTAGCTGGCAGGGCAGGTTGATCTCTCGTGGAGGCTAAGTCCCTTAGCTCCGAGATAGATTCCGCTGTCAGGCTCTCACTAGCTGGCAGGGCAGGTTGATCTCTCGTGGAGGCTAAGCCCCTTAGCTCCGAGATGGATTCCGCTGCCAGGCTCTCACTAGCTGGCAGGGCAGGTTGATCTCTCGTGGAGGCTAAGCCCCTTAGCTCCGAGATGGATTCCGCTGCCAGGCTCTCACTAGCTGGCAGGGCAGGTTGATCTCTCGTGGAGGCTAAGCCCCTTAGCTCCGAGATAGATTCCGCTGCCAGGCTCTCACTAGCTGGCAGGGCAGGTTGATCTCTCGTGGAGGCTAAGTCCCTTAGCTCCGAGATAGATTCCGCTGCCAGGCTCTCACTAGCTGGCAGGGCAGGTTGATCTCTCGTGGAGGCTAAGTCCCTTAGCTCCGAGATGGATTCCGCTGTCAGGCTCTCACTAGCTGGCAGGGCAGGTTGATCTCTCGTGGAGGCTAAGCCCCTTAGCTCCGAGATGGATTCCGCTGCCAGGCTCTCACTAGCTGGCAGGGCAGGTTGATCTCTCGTGGAGGCTAAGTCCCTTAGCTCCGAGATGGATTCCGCTGACAGGCTCTCACTAGCTGGCAGGGCAGGTTGATCTCTCGTGGAGGCTAAGTCCCTTAGCTCCGAGATGGATTCCGCTGCCAGGCTCTCACTAGCTGGCAGGGCAGGTTGATCTCTCGTGGAGGCTAAGCCCCTTAGCTCCGAGATGGATTCCGCTGCCAGGCTCCCACTAGCTGGCAGGGCAGGTTGATCTCTCGTGGAGGCTAAGTCCCTTAGCTCCGAGATAGATTCCGCTGTCAGGCTCTCACTAGCTGGCAGGGCAGGTTGATCTCTCGTGGAGGCTAAGTCCTTTGCTCCGAGGTGGTCCCGCTGTCAGGCTCCCACTAGCTGACATGGCCGGTGGTACCTCCCGTGGAGGCTAAGTGTTTGCACCCCGAGGCCGTCTCGCCACCCAGGCTCTCATAGCTGGCATGGCAGGTTGACCCCGAGGGGAAGTTACACTCCGCGAATACGTTGGGTTGGATGTTTCTTTCCGAGCTTGTGCCAACCTCGAAAAGAGCGGGGATTGTGTACAACCCCGTATTCGCGAAGAGTGGGCCCAAAACAAGGTAAGCAAGTTTTTAAGCTTTTGGAGTTTTGCACTCCTAGGGGCCAATTTTTGGTGAACTTGAAAGATATACTAGTAGGGGGAGAAATATTTCTCCCCACAAGGCGCTCTTGGCAAGCCGCCGCAAGCCGCCTCAGGCCGCCAGGTCGCAGACCGCCCCAGCTCGGCGGCCTAGCGGGGCGAGACCGGCCGGGGGCCAGGGTCTCGCCCGCGCCTCTTCTTGCTCGGCGGCCTAGCGGGGCGAGACCGGCCGGGGGCCAGGGTCTCGCCCGCGCCTCTTCTTGCTCGGCGGCCTAGCGGGGCGAGACCGGCCGGGGGCCAGGGTCTCGCCCGCGCCTCTTCTTGCTCGGCGGCCTAGCGGGGCGAGACCGGCCGGGGGCCAGGGTCTCGCCCGCGCCTCTTCTTGCTCGGCGGCCTAGCGGGGCGAGACCGGCCGGGGGCCAGGGTCTCGCCCGCGCCTCTTCTTGCTCGGCGGCCTAGCGGGGCGAGACCGGCCGGGGGCCAGGGTCTCGCCCGCGCCTCTTCTTGGTCAGCGGCCTAGCGGGGCGAGACCGGCCGGGGGCCAGGGTCTCGCCCGCGCCTCTTCTTGCTCGGCGGCCTAGCGGGGCGAGACCGGCCGGGGGCCAGGGTCTCGCCCGCGCCTCTTCTTGCTCGGCGGCCTAGCGGGGCGAGACCGGCCGGGGGCCAGGGTCTCGCCCGCGCCTCTTCTTGCTCGGCGGCCTAGCGGGGCGAGACCGGCCGGGGGCCAGGGTCTCGCCCGCGCCTCTTCTTGCTCGGCGGCCTAGCGGGGCGAGACCGGCCGGGGGCCAGGGTCTCGCCCGCGCCTCTTCTTGTTCAGCGGCCTAGTGGGGCGAGACCGGCCGGGGGCCAGGGCCTCTACTCGCTATTTTACCTTCTTGCCCTCGGGGGAAATTCCCCCTTTACCCCCCGGCGTGGCTGTTTTCTATTGGCCCAAGGCTTTTTGGGCGTGAGGGTATCTCGGTCATTTTGGTCCAAGGGGTTTTGGAAAACTATAAATAGACCCCCTTGGGTGCCTTGGAGGGGGACGGGATCTTCATCTTCTTCTCCTTCTCCTTGCTTTCTCCTCCCTTGGTTTCTTCTTGGTAGAGTTGAGAGAGCTCCTCCAAGGCACCCTAGCTCGAGCATTGGCTAGGGAGGGGAAGTGCTCAGGTAGCCTTCCGGGTGTGAGGTGGGACCTCCGCGCTAGAGCCGAGGGTCTGTTCCTAGTTTCTTGATCCTTTGGTCCGTGACGTTCTCTCGAGTGTAGTAGGTGTGAGGTCACCCCTTCCCCGAGGGACGAACTCCACGAGAGACCAGGTTTCTTGGTTTCAACACTATCCGCACTCAAAAATTGAGTTGTTTTGGATTTTTATAATTTCTATTAGGAAATACTTCACAAAAATTATTCTTTATTAGCACTCGTCCCTCTCCCGCTTCTGACTCTTACAAATTGTGATTCCGCTTGCAGTCTTTCCTCCTATATTTTCGTCCGGCCTGAAGGGCTCCAAATCCAGCAATTGCTCGTCATCCATTTTTCGAGCGGCGTTCTTTATCACAGAGCGTTCTCCTCCATTATCTGGCGGTTATTTTTTTCACATTCGGCAATCTCTCTTCCATTGCCGGCTGTTCTACTCTATTTCGCAATTTTCAAGCGCTAATTCCTCCTTCAGGACGTGGTCCTCTGCTCCCTTTTTTCAATTTTTGAGTGCGGATAGCCAATTTTGAAAACCAATGTTTGTGGATAGTCAAAAGTGCTAATATCCAAAATTATGGTGCTAATATCAGCGCCCATTTTTTTATTTGTTTTTATGTGTGGAGAAAAATGAACGTTATGTTAGTTACATCCACGTTACATACATTTATTACCACTTTATGGTCAAATCATTTATGATGTTACGTTACATGCATTTGCTTCCACTTTAGGGTCAAATTATTTATGATGTTGCTTTACACAATTACACATTTACATCTATTCACGTCCTCATTAGGTATATTTATCTCTACTTTACAGCAATATATACCCAATTATGTTTTCCTTGGTGGCTTGATGTTTTTGTGGATCGGTTGAACAAGATCGAGAGAAAGTCAAACGTATAAATAGTCAAATAAAGAATTATCATGGGGACAAACCTAGTTGAAAAAAATCACTAGTATATATTCAAAATACAAAGTGAGTGTTCGTACAAGAACGATAGTTTTAACGGAGATCTGCTTGCCATGCATAAAGATTTACTTGCTGCTCTAGAAAATGTTAATGTATATTTGGGTGCATAACAGGTTCAGAGTTTTAACGGGTTTGGTTCAGATATCGGAATATCTGATACCCGTATTTAACCTAAGGTTTGCTTATAGAATCCAAGCTGGGGGAAACGGGGAGGTAGTTCTACTTTGACCACCATCTGAAATACTTCGAGCAACCTAATAGAAAGGAACGTAAAAAGTATGCAATTGCACTCCAAAAAAACTCTGTTTTGGAAAGCTTTGCTCATTTTGTTTGAAATTTGATTCTTTGGAATAAGGATTAAACCCAATTCTATAAATTTTAGAGTGCGCAAAGAATTATGTATTTATTAATATATCTCTGAAAAATGAAATTATATGTGTGATTGTCAACTTTGATGGTTCGACGATTTTCCCTGTAGGCACTTTTAGGCATGGCCACCGGCCCGCCACTGGTTTGAAAAATAAAATTTCTCAAAATTCCCTTAAACATTAACTACGTGAAAATTTCTCAAAATTGCCTCCATGAGTCAAATGTCGTCGATAGCTTCTTGACCTGATATAGGTACTCCAGATATCAAGGACGGAAGCTTCGTTTGGGTGCATGCAAACGATAAATACATGAAAATTTCACAAAACCTTCAATTAAGGGCTTGTTTGGGAGAGCTTTTTAGTTCCTTTTCGCTTTCTGGAAAATGTTATAACACCTAAGAAATCGTTTGAATTGTCTTCTGTACTTTTTGAGAGCAATCTAATGCTTCTTTCTAATTGAAGTTTAGTGGAATAATTAATTTGCAAGTCATGAGTTCTCAAAGATTTTCGGGCACCTGGCAAATAATGGCTCAATCGGTGCCGAGAGAGCTTAAAGGGAAGGAGGGGATTGGACGTTCGCGGTCATCGGGGGCCATGGATCTTTGTCGCTCCCCACCCGAGCTTTTACGACATCTGAATGACCGTGCGCGAGTTTGTTGGTGTTGTGGTTGGCGCCACTCCGGTGCACGCCCCAAGCTTGGGGCGCTCGGCTTCAATGTTATGGCAAGGGTGACCAGACCGTGGAGATCCAGTTTGGGTCGACCCCACTATGCATAACTTTGTCCAGCTGTTTCAGAGATCAAAAAATGCAGCTTTAGTAAATAATAATAATAACAATGCTGTTACTAGTAAACACAATTTGATTTCTATCAAATCATTACTATTATCAAATACTCATTTTTCAAATTGACTATTTAAAAATCATATTGTTACTAGCAAATCAACATTAAATTTTTTTTTTTAAAAAAATAAATTTTGTTTAAAACATTCATTCTTTCAAAATAACTCACTACATATAATGACATTACAAATGATTTCAAATGTATTCATTTAACCACTTATGTTAGCGTTAGAAATGAGTCAAAATGCAACAAAATTTTATTTAGTATGACTAAAACTTCTTTTCCAATAAAATATCATCATTTGCACTAAAATCTTTAAACAAAATATCGTCCGCTTTAGAAATATATTTGATTTCTAATTCCTATAATGGTGTGCTGTATATACGAGTTAAGTGTATATAAGAATATACACGTTCTTTTGAACTGTGTCTTATACATAAATTTTTATGAGAAGTGTTCAACATGAAAGTTGTAGATCTCAACAAGATCTGCAACTTTTATGTCGAACATTTTTTGATTTGAAGCAATTTAGACCTTCGATTTGGCGCATGAAGAAAGTCACACCGAACAAATGTACGGACGTCTGAGATCAGCGTGACTTTTTTCGGGGCCAAATCATGGGCTTAAACAGATTGAAATTAAAAAGACTAACATAAAAGTTGTAGATCTCGTCGAGATCTACAACTTTCATGTTAAACAACTTTTGATTTGAAGCATTTCAGACCCCCGATTTGGGCCCCGAAAAAAATCACGTCGAAAATTTGTACGGACGACTCGTTCTGTGCGTGTCTTTTTTCGGGCTCAATTTGGAGGCCTAGATGGCTTCAAATCAAAAAATGGTCGACATGAAAGACAACTTTCATGTTCATCAAATTTTCAAATGAGAAACATTTGAGTCTCAAAATTCAAAAATACAAAAACAATAAAAAAGCAAGATTGGTTTGTTAGTAGTAATTTTTGTGAAGAGAAAAAAATGCAAAATATGACTGAATTTGTTTTTTTTTTCTGGTTTGATAGTAATGAAAGTGGTTTTGCTAATAACATCACCCATAATTTTTGGTTATTATTAAATATATAAGATGTTTATTTTTGAAATTTATTGAAAATATAAATACAATTTGGCAACCTACTAAGCCATTGCACTACTGTTTGCCTCCCTATTATTAAATAAATAAAATGTTAATAAATTGACTCCCTTTCTTCCCCACCATCATCTTCAACAAAGAAAACATGCCTAGCTTGAATCTCAAAATTCAATTCCACTAGAGCAATCAATCAACTAAACTCACATACCGCCATATAAACATATATCAACACTAATTTCAATCATAATTTGTCTTCATAAATATATATCTACTAAGGGCCCGTTTGACAAACCAGTCTAACGCCATTTCATTCAGAACGGACCTATACAGTATTTTTGGGAGCTGTTTGGTTCATGCCATTTTAAACCGGCCGACTGAAAAGGGGCTTTTCCCCTCGTTTTGGCGCTGGAGCTCGGAGCACCAGCGCGCCCGTCTGCAACCCCCTGTTTTGATATTTATCTCCTCCATCGCGGGAACAAGTTCGCGGGAACAGCGCGCCCGTCCGCTTCCCCATCAACAGGCCATCTTCCGCCTTCAGAGCTTCTTCCCTATGAGGATCTTCAGAGCTTCTTCCTCCTTCAGAGCTTCTTCCCTGTGAGGATCTTCGGTTAGCTTCTACTTTCCAGAGCTCCTTCAAGCTTGCAGATTTCACTGCAATCTTCCGCTTCTACTTCCAGAGAATCTTCCTCCTTCAAAGCTTCTTCCCTGCGAGGTTTTTTTCATATTTGTTGTCCATGTCTGCTTTTAATTTTTTATCGAAAAGTCATGTTTTCTATTTTGGTATATTATGCTGTTGTTTAGAATATGACTTGTGGTTGATCATATTTCAAGATTTTACATGTAAATTGCAGTTAAGTGCTAACTGCTAATTTGCTAATGTTAATTTTCTGCTAATTTGTAGTTAAGTGCCGAGCTTCCTCCTTGCCGTTCAATTTTCTGAAAAATATTTTGTTGCATTTTATTTAAGTTGTATGTGTTCTATTTTTAAAGTTTGACGTTCTAACCGCCACCGGAATGGTGTTTTCTCAAACAGATAAATTATTTTACAGTTTTGAACCTGATTGCAAACGGAAGTTATCCAAACACATACTCAGTTTTGAAAATACAGTTTAGAATCTCCCTTTTGAACTGCTCCCTTTTAAAACGACATCGGTATCCCAAACAGACCCTAAATCAAGCAAGTTTGTGCCCATCTTAAAGCCAGCTATTTTCCTTTCAAAATGACCCAAATTTTTTTGAAATTCATGCTCAAATTATTTATGGAAGTAGACAGAGCAAAAAAACACACCTATATTCTTCGCTAAAACCCCAACAAACCATAATCCTCTTTGTCATCATGACTTGACCTTACCTCGTAATATAAGCCGTTGATTAAAGACAGATCCAACGGCTCATTATTTAATTCGGTAACGGTAGGAATCCTATTGCACCTTCTTCTGCGAATCAGAGAGTTCCACGTGTCAACGGCTCCCGCGCCCCAACGGTTATTTATTCCCCTGATCCTCGCCTCCTGCTGCAGTGCTGCCACCCAACTCCCGCATCTGGCTCTGCACCTCTTTGTAGTCCCATGACAACGAAGAAATCTCAGCCTCCGGTAGCGGAGACCGTCGCCGATCCAACTCCGGCAGATCCCCACGCCGTGAAGCCCGCGGCCGGCATGGCGGCGATCCTAAAGCAAACCAAAGCGAAGAAGCCTCGTAAGCCTAGATCCCCTGCTTCCCATCCGCCCTATGTTGAGGTAATTATTCACTGCTCAAAATCTCCCAATTATGTTTTCATATATTGTGATCTGATGAATTAAATTTCCATGAAAATCGTAGATGATCGGGGAGGCGATCGCGTCGTTGAAGGAGAGGACGGGATCCAGCCAGTACGCGATCGCCAAATTCATCCAAGAAAAACACAGGGATCGCATCCCCTCCAATTTCAAGAAGCTCATCCTCTTCCATCTCCGCAAGCTCGCCGCAACCGGAAACCTTGCTAAGGTAAAGAATGTGAGGAATAAGCACAGGAAAAACAGAGAAACTGAGGACAAACCTTATTATTCATTTCCTCTATTGTTTTCCATACATATACAACATTATGGATAAGTGTCTAAAGTCAGGCGGTGGCTTGACTTAAGTTTATTTAACATTTTTTATACAGGTGCTTACGTACAGGTGCGTACTTACAGGTGCACCTATACTACTATGTAAGATGTAAGAGATACGGTTTATCTCACAAGTCCCCCTTTAAACTGGTTCTCTTACAATCCCTAAGCCAAGTTTTGACCGCAGTTCTAGAAATCGCATCCTCGGTAGTGGCTTTGTCATGGCATCAGCTAGTTGATTTGCAGTAGAGCAATATTCCACAGCAATGGCTTTCTTCTCTACTTGTTCTCTAATAAAATGGAATCGCATCTCGATATGTTTGCTTTTCCGTTGTGTTACTGGATTTGTAGCTAGGTGTATGGTTGATGTGTTATCACAGAAGATCGTAATTGTTTCTTTGTTGTTTTTTCTGTCAATTTCTGCTAGCAGATTTTGTAACCAGAGGGCTTCACAACATGCGTTGCTTAGGGCCATGTACTCTGCCTCTGTGGTTGATAATGCCACGGTAGGTTGTTTGCGTGAGGCCCAAATTATGGCCATCGAGCCAACATAAAATATATGTCCGCTTGTACTGCGCCGATCGTCTATGCTTGATGCCCAATCGGAGTCTGAGTACCCACGGATTTTGGGATTTACATCTTTGGCATACACCAGTCCCAAATGTGTAGTTCCTTTGAGATAACGGAGGATTCGTTTTGCTGCATTCATGTGTGACAGTAGAGGCTTACTTGAAAACCGAGATACTAAGTTCACAGCATTCTCAATATCTGGTCGGGTATTAGTTATATAATTTAATGACCCGATTAATGATCGATATTGAGTTTCATCCACCTTCTCTTCTTCTGTATTCTTGGATAACTGAACTCCTGTTTCCATGGGAGTGAGTGCTGCATTACATTCATTCATTTGATATTTACATAGGAGATCAATTATATATTTGTACTGGGAAATTGAGATACATGATGGTGTTTGATGTATTTCCAAGCCGAGGAAATAGTTCACTGCTCCCAAATCAGTCATTTCATATTTCTTTAGCATAATTCTCTTGAAATCTGTGATCATTTGCATATTACTACCAACAAGCAGAAGATCATCAACATATAGACCTACCAAGAGGATTTGATCCGTATGATGTTTCACATATAAAGACGGATCACTTGGGCATCGATAAAAGTGTTGTTCCATCATGTATCTATCAATATTGTGATTCCATGCACGTGGAGCTTGTTTTAGGCCATAAAGAGCCTTTTTCAATTTATATACTTTGTTTTCATCTACACCAATCTTTTGATAACCCGGTGGTTGCATCACATAGATATCTTCTTGAATCTCTCCATTTAGGAACGCAGCTTTCACATCTAAATGATGGATAGGATATTCTCTTTGGGCAGCATAGGCTAACAGTAGTCGCACGGTATCCATTCGAACAACAGGTGCAAACGTTTCATGATAGTCTCTGCCAAATTGTTGAGAATATCCTTTTGCTACCAAACGTGCCTTATGTTTCGCTATTGTGCCATCAGCATGTACCTTGATTTTAAAAATCCATTTCAATTCCACTGGTTTTAGATTGGCTGGAGGTACTACTAGCTGCCATGTCTTATTTTTCTCAATTGTGTGAAGTTCTTCTTCCATTGCCTTTCTCCAAATTGCTTCTTTCTCTGCTTCTTTATAAGTACTGGGGGTTGTAGTTATGAAGGCAACTTCTGTTGTTTCATATATCTCTTGGAGACTACGCGTTTTATGTGGCGATGATGAGCTCACATCTGAGTCCTGATCAAATGAGACTTCTTGCATAGTCTCAGCGGGTTGATTTCCTTGAGGAGACTCAACCATAGGAGAGTCTGGAAGTTGGATGGGGCTTACCCTTGGCTCAACCATTCTAGACCTGTGGATTTCTGATTGCCACTCCCATATATTCTCTTCATCAAAGCTTACATTTCTACTGATAACTACTTTCATTGTTGTTGGGTGATATAATTTGTAAGCCTTGGATGTTTGACTGTACCCGATAAAAATATAGCCTTCACCTTTCTTGTCCAATTTATCTCTTTGTAGAGGTGGTGTTAGAGCATATGCAGGACATCCAAATGTCTTAATATGAGCAATTGACGGTTTCTTGTGATACAATTGCTCATATGGAGTGCTATTCTTTAATGCCTTTGTTGGTACTCTATTTAATAAATAGACAGCAGTGCTGCAGGCTTCAGCCCAAAACATCTTTGGCATGTCTTTATATAATAGGAGACATTTGGCCATTTCCGTAACAGTTCGATTTCGTCGTTCAACTACCCCATTCTGTTGTGGGGACCTTGGAGCTGTTAATTCTCTTTTGATGCCAGTCTTTTTACAGAAGATGAAGAACTGTTGTGAGGTAAATTCCCCCCCTCTATCAGTTCTCAAACACTTGATTGATAAATTTAACTCCTTCTCTATTTCAAGTTTAAATTGCTTAAAGCATTCAAACGCTTCACTTTTATGCTTCAAGAAATATATCCACATATATCGTGTATAATCATCAACAAGAAGCATGAAGTAGGACTTACCTCCGACTGATGCTGTTGTGGTGGGTCCCCATAAGTCTCCATGAATTAGCTCCAAGGGTTGTTGGTTTGAATACAAGATAATCGTGTATAGGGCAAGACATGTATTTTTGCTTGAGTACAAGCTTTACAAAATGATTTCTTTGCTGCTATTTGCGGGAGTCCATACACCAATTGTTTCTGTGACATTGACTGAATGGCATCCCAATTTAAATGGCCCAGTCTTGCATGCCATACCTTCGATTGGGTTATGTCTTCCTTCTCAGAGTGACTGGCTAAAGCTTGGAGTGAGGCCTGAGACATATC
Organism: Platanthera guangdongensis; assembly: GCA_039583875.1. Taxonomy (NCBI): domain Eukaryota; kingdom Viridiplantae; phylum Streptophyta; class Magnoliopsida; order Asparagales; family Orchidaceae; genus Platanthera; species Platanthera guangdongensis. The sequence goes on from CM077158.1 coordinate 13,342,406, forward strand.
TAAGGTAAATACTTTGTTTTCTGTCATGTGAGCTGTTGCTATTACATTTCCACTGTGATTATCTTTTATCTGACATTGGCTGGACTGGAAAAGAAGGTCATAGCCCTTAGTTAACAGCTGTCCTACACTCAATAAGTTCTGTGCTAGTGTAGGCACATAGTGTACATCTGGAATATGCCTGATTGTTCCTGCAGATGGAATGGATACTGTGCCCTTGCCTTCAATGGGAACTATTTTTCCATCTCCCAGATGGACTATGGATTTGTAAGTCTCATCTATTGTTATAAAATTGGCTTTATTGTTTGACATATGACTTGAACAGCCACTGTCAACATACCACATGGTATTTTGTTGTGTCGATGCTTGTAAACAGGAGTAAAACATCTCTTCATGTTCTTCTACTTGCCGTTTTCCCGTTTCCAGATATTTAGCTTGTTCTGATGTATTATGCCAGCAATCCTTAGCAGAGTGATTAGGTACTCTACATCTCTTGCAACGTGAATAACAGTCCTTGGAGTCATGCGTTTGTTTGTCACAAATGATACAGTACTTTTGATACTTGGTATGTGGAAAGGAGACTTGCTTGGGCAGATATTTCTTCTTTCCTTTACCTTTCAGCCCTCCTGTTTGCACACGTCGATTGTCTTCAGGCTTATCATTGTACTGAGGAGCTGTAGGAAAGGGTTTGAACGGTTGTTTTTTTATATTCACATTCATCTTGAAGGCTTGTTCTAATGGTGTAGTATCTCTATTAATCCTCTCTTCGTGTGACTGTAAGGATCCAGACAGCTCCGTTAGTGTCAGCGTTTTGAGATTTTTGGATTCTTCAATAGCCATTACAGCTGGATTAAAAGGCGGTGTTAATCCCCTTAAAATCTTTGGCACTATTTTGCTATCCTCAATAGTATCACCCAAACTACGAATTTGATTAATGAGCTTAACAACCTTGGAGATGTAATTATCAATAGTTTCTCCTGATTGCATGCGGATTAACTCAAATTCTGTCCACAGTCTTTGTAATTTCATTTCAATTACCTTTGCACTTCCTTTATATTCTTCCTTTAATGTGTCCCAGGCCTGTTTGGCAGTTTCAGCACCCATTATGCGTGGGAATACTGCTTCAGAGACACTTTGATGCAGGATTGACATAGCTCGAGCATCCTTTACTTTGATTTCCTCTAACTGTTTTCGTAAAACTGCTTCTGTTGGTTTCGATTGATCTGTATATGCAGGTAATTGAGGCCCAAATGTGACCAGCTCCCATAAGCCTTGAGCAAGAAACACATACTTCATCTGTATACTCCATTGATCATATTTATCACCATTAAATATGGGATACGCTGTATGAGCATACCCAAATGCAGGAAGCGTAGAAGATGAAGCCGCCATGATCCAATGATGATTCTCGAAATGAAGAGCGTTAGCTCTGATACCAACTGTGAGGAATAAGCACAGGAAAAACAGAGAAACTGAGGACAAACCTTATTATTCATTTCCTCTATTGTTTTCCATACATATACAGCATTATGGATAAGTGTCTAAAGTCAGGCGGTGGCTTGACTTAAGTTTATTTAACATTTTTTATACAGGTGCTTACGTACAGGTGCGTACTTACAGGTGCACCTATACTACTATGTAAGATGTAAGAGATACGGTTTATCTCACAAAGAACTCCTATAAACTCCCCGCCGCAGTTGCTAAGGTAAAGAACTCCTATAAACTCCCCGCCGCTGTCGCCGCCTCTACTCCGGCGAAGTCAAAGTCGTCTTCTGTTGCCAAGCTTAAGGCAAAGCGGAAGCCTAACACAAAGGAAGCGCCGGCCAAAGTTAAGCCATCGGCGGCGGCGAAGGTCACCAAGCCAAAGCCCAAAACTGTGGCGGTTGGTCGTCCTTTCAAGACCGCCAGGACTTCGGCGAAGGATGCGCCGGTGAAAAAGTCTGTTCCGAAGAAGCCGATTGCTGCGAAATCAATCAAGAAGGTGAAGAAGGTTTCGGCGAAGAAGTCTCCAATGAGGAAAATGGCGAATTAGTGTTGATATTTTTTTTAATGGGAATTGTTCGGTGCTTTTAACAATTTCCTTTTTAATTCCGCAGGACATGGCTGTAAATAGAAGGATGAAGAAGTGTGTTTGCGGGTAATGAAATTCAGTTGTTTGTAACAGCGAGTTTGAACAAAATTCCGTAGAATGTTTGTTTGGCATCACAACCCATTTCAACGTCCACACGTTGTCCCAAAATCTGTTGAGGGCAGCAAATCCCCGGGAGATCAAAATAATCTCCAAGGAGATCAGTATGATTTCTGGATTTCAATAAATTTTTGATTTTTTGGGAGATTGAAAACGGTCTCCTGAGAGATCAAAAATGATATCTTGAGAGAGACGTGCATGCTTATGTGAAAAAAAATCAATTTTGTCTCGGCAAGAAGGAAATTTTTTTAATGGGAATTGTGGGGTGCTTTTAACTATTTGTTTTTCACTAAAAAAATATAAAGTTAAGTGCACCACAATTTTGGCTAGGTGCACCGCACTTTTTTCAAATTTTTCGTGCCTTTTAAAAATATGTTTTGTACATGCATTTTTAGGAAAAGTGTTCAACACAAAAGTTGTAGATCTACAACTTTTGTGTCGAACACTTTTCTTAAAAATCCATGCCCAAGTCGTACTTTCAAAATACGTCCAAATTTTGCGTCTTTCTAGAAATACATGTTGTACATGTATTTTTAGAAAAAGTGTTCAACACAGAAGTTGTAGATCTCGTTGAGATGTAGAACTTTCGTGCTGAACATTTTTTCTAAAAAAATATGTACAAGACGTATTTTTAAGAACATGAAAAATTAAGACAGTACGGTGCACGTAGCCAAAACTACGGTGCTCCTAACAACTCCCAAAATTAATTAGAATTTGTTTACAAATTTTATCCTATTTATACATAAAAACTAGACTTTAAAAATAAGATTTCGTTAGACATCGAGTTTTGTTTTTTGAACAGTCTGATTTAGTGGATATGATTTTACCCCCACCTATCTTACGTACACTTAGCCTACCCAAAAATTGCTCCGGTGAGAGAGATTTGCTCGAGCAAGAGAGATTTGTTCAATTATTTTCCACTGATAAAAATTCTAACTATTTAATATTTTAGAGTGTGTAATACGAATAGCAAAAACATGTTGCCAATGCTCTAAAAATATAAGAGAGAATTCCCAAAAATTACAAGTAAATAATTATAACAATTATAATTATACTATTCATTGGGAATAGCTATTAAAAAGAACAAATTTTGGCACGCTCAACATACGTGGAGTATGGTGCGTTTTTTTGATGGAAGAAGTGAATACATTCTGCGTACCAAGCTCAATACGATGAGCACTAAAAAATTTTACTTTTTTTAATATCAACGGATATAAAATTTAAAGAATAAACAAAATCTCGTACAGGAAACATGCATGAAGATCAAATGCGAAAGTGATGTGAAGTCGACTTGCACTCAAGGGAGCGTATTTGAGTTAAAAATTAGGTGCGATCAGCGGATCATGAGCATGGTCCGCTGATCCAATCAACGGCCTAAATTTGGGGGGGGGGGGGGGGGGGGCAAAAGTGTATGACAGAAGCTAAAACTGTGCAGACCCCACCTCATTTTCAAGGTCCTAATTGATTCCGGACCATGAGAATGGTCCACTGATCGACAGAAGTTTTTCTCGCATTTTAGGAGGAGAGTGCGTGAATTTATTTGCCATTTTTTTAAATAATAATAGATTATTACTCGGCACTTTTACATTTATTTTAAGCACTTATACAGATATATTTTGAAATAAAAATGTGAAAAATACAATCATTTTTTAAGCTATTTTACCACTATAATTTTGCAAGTGGCACTCATGCGTCAAGTGGAACACTCAAACACATCCTGCAGTCCTCTCTTACCATGTGTTGCGATAGTAGTACTAATCTACTCACGACTTTTCCCATGCACGATGCCCAAAATATTATTATTTTTGATCACTGCTCGACATAATTTCAAACCTAAAATCGGCAAACATTTTTTAAAGAATTAATGATGATTTTTTAGGAAACAGTTATTATCAAAATAACTTCCAGGAATTTGAGTGCTGCAATCTTTTTTAATGGGAATTGATATACGCAAACCTCCACCCGCTATCCGCAAACCGGATTAAGTAGTTTTTTAGGGTTTTATTTTTTTATATCCGCAAACAATGATGCGGAGGTTTGCGTATACCTCCACCCAACAGCAGCTGGCGCTGGAGTTATGGACGGCCTCGGGAGTAACAGCAACAAAGATGGCGGAGGCGGAGCTGGCGCTGCATGGATGAGGATGGATGATGTGGCAGCGCTCTGGATGGAGGCGGGATCTAGGGGTGGAGCTCGGTCTGCGGGCGTGGAGATGGTGCTTGGGCGGATCGCTGACGTGGAGGAGGCAGAGCTGGCGTACGGGCAGACCTTTTTGGGGGTCAAGATGACTTCAAATAGAAAAGTGATCAACATGAAAGTTGTAGATCTCGGCGAGACGAACAACTTTCATGTTGATCACTTTTTGATTTGGAGCCGTCTTGTACCTCGATTTGGGCCCCGAAATCTGGGTCGGCGGACGGTTTACTGTAGCAGTTCCGCCGCCCCAGATTTCGGAGCCCAAATCGAGGTCTAAGACGGCTCCAAATCAAAAAGTGATCAACATGAAAGTTGTTCGTCTCGCCGAGATCTACAACTTTAATGTTGATCACTTTTCGATTGAAGCCTCCTTAACCCTTGCCCGTACGCCCGTACATATATGTGTACGCTTATATATATAGATATAATAAATAATAAGTAGAAACTTTTGCATGCTTGTAGGCGTTGAAGAAGGTGACTGAGAACCCATGTATGCAAATGTGGTGGTCGGGCTCCATGTTGACGAATCTGACTAGTATGCGAACTTTGGTCGCGACAGCACGATATTGCCTATAATTGGAGAGTGCATTACAACGAACGGTTGAAAGGACCACCGCCGGCAACGGGACCAAGTACATTATTGATATTGGATAATTGATAATGAAAAGTGGTATGTAAACGTTTTTTTATGCAATTTCACTTAAAGTTTTTTTTTCAAATGATAATGTTACAACTATTAATATTAATTTTTCTTCATATGCAGACAAAAACACTGACAAAATACAGTGACAGATTATGTCAAAAACGATGCTAAATATTTTCAAGGCAACTTTAGAGACTAGTCATGACTTTTTTTGACTTCTCTTGACTTCTTTTCAAGGCAACTATTAATATTGATATCTTCTCCATTTTTACAGGCTAAAACATCGGTGTGAAGCAATATCATATTAGGCTACAATCATAACTTCTTTTGAATGTTAACTATGTTCGTATGGACTTTAAAAAAACTAAAATTAATTACATTATGATGATATTTTGGGAAGTTTATTAATATCTATGTATTTGTGATGTCATTATTGCGTCTAACAATTATGTTTGCGGATAACAAATTTATAAAACAGTGGTTTGCGGATAACAATTATGTTTGCGGATAGCTAATTTGAAAAACAGTTGTTTGTGAATATCAAATGTTTGCGGATAGCGAAAAGTGATTTGCGTATATCAATCCCCTTTTTAATTTGGTTTATATTCACATCCTCACCGTTTGTATAAAATTTTGGTTTCATTTAATAATAATAAAGAATCACATTATTAACAAGATACCAAAGAAAACCTGCATGGTGTCAAAATATAATAGAAATAATTATCAAAATTTTCCAGGAAGTTAGCATAATTATAGGTTGCACCACTCTTACTTTTGAAATTACAAAAATCTCTACTGTATATTTTCATTTCATAACATCTATGCACAAAAATATCCCATTATAATAAATTTTCAGGGGGGACTTTTTGACCTCAACTGTTGTTTTGAAATGTAATCTCACAAGAGAGGTTTTGTAATTTCAAAAGACGGGTGCAATCTGTATTTTAGCAAACTTTAGAGGGGAGGTTGCAGTAAATGACTCAAATATAATATTCAATCACTCCGCAAATATAGCAAGAAAAATGCCGGTAATATTCAATTCACACCGCTAATATAGCAAGAAAGAAGGCGGTGTATATGCCATCGAAACCACACATACAAATGGAACAGAAGCGCCAAAACTGCAACTGCGTGGAAGGAAGGTGAACTTGTGCCTCCGTTATTCGCGTGACTGGTCATCTGATTGCTCCTAGAAGGTTGGCACCACCTAGCCTAGCCCCATCCATAAGCTGTTTCAAGAATAAATGTCATCAAAATTCTATACATTTTATACACAATCAGATTCCATTTAACCATCAATGTGTACTCTTCTCCCAATATTTTACATGCTTAGCGCTAAAATCATCTCCATTTACATAACTATCAGCACAAATTATCATATATTAAACACCAAAAATTGATCTATAAGACTAAGGATGATACTTTTAGTGTACATGCATGTTTACTGTAATATATAATTATATATACAGAGATTTTGGGGATGAACTTATAACTAGAGACAATTTCATTTAATTGATATATGTAAATCATTAAAAGAATTGTAGGGTAACATGATAGAATCCCGGGCACCGAAATTTGAGAAGATTGCTGGGGGTATAAGTATTCTCTACTGATACTTGCTTCAAGAATGAATATGTATTTGGACAGGACTATCAAAATGAACAGTATCAACAGTGAGCAGCTTATCAAATTACTACCAGTAACTTATTGGTAAATTTGGACTAAGTTGAGATGGAAGAGACATACGGTATCACGCAAATCTACATCTCGTAGGTAAGCACGCTGAAGATTTGCATCCCGCAAATTTGCACCATTAAGTTTTGCCCCCTGAAATCAGGAATAAAAAAAATACAAGTTAATACACTTCATAGTCCTAATTATATAATTAGGTTTACTCAGAAAATTAAAGACACTGAGAAGCAAGAAGTGATTGTAGCAGCAAAAAGAAAACACCCAGTATAACAATAGGAAACCCACAAAAAAAGAAATTCAATTACCGATCCCGAACCAAATATAACAATCACCATCTCAGTTTGGTGCACAAAAAATCATCTGCACTGAGCACCACTGCATGTAGCACGGTCGGACGAGACACCAGTCTGCACAAGGCATCATCAGCACTAGGGAACACTGCACATAGCACGATCTGCACGAAGCAATTGTCTGCATGAAGCACCACCTCAAGACTGAAGTGTCAGCCGACCTGCTCCAATCGACTCATCCCTGCTCGGGCTCAACCTTTGAATGTAGATGCAACTGGATCGCTGAATCTGACTCGCCTAGTCAAACTACCAGAAGGGTAATCCCCTGCAACACCTCGACCATCAACTCTGTCGGCCGCAGAAATCATGGGCACATCACCTCTCATCGTGGTCCCTATCAGCCGGTGAAGACTATCGCACTGCATAACTCGCATGAGCACGGTGCGTCCTCACGTCACCGTCAGAACTCCACCTCTCACCGCAAAACTGCATCCTCTGGAGTCTAGTCTGCCCAGCGATATCAGATTCTTGCGCAGCTTGGGCAACAGGTGTACCAGCTCTAGCCTACGCACTGCTCCATCATGCATTATGATGTCCACCGACCCTGTCCCCGTGACCTCACATGCTGAGCCGTCACCCAGAAAGACCGACTCAGTCGTCACATCCAGTGAACTGAACATCCCTGCATCTGAGCAAATGTGCTGTGAAACATCAAAATCTATTATTTAGTTATCCGAGTCACATGAACTCTCAGTGATGAGGAGAGACACATCACTATCATCTGCCGTCGCTACCGTCGCCTTGCCCGCACCCTGGATGCCCCCAGAAATCTGCGCACGCTGCGGACAATGTATCATGATATGGTCGCTCTGCCTACAATGGTAGCACGTCACTGCCTTCCTCGATGCGGATCTGGACCGTGCACTGCCAGATTCCTTCTCGAACTGCCTCTCTCGTCGTTCTCCTACTGGTAAAGCATGCTTACCCTGAGGAGCGGGGTCCGACATCATCTGATTGGATAGTAACGTAGACGTGATCTGCTCCACGTCTACTGTATCCTTCCCATACAGCAGAGCGGTTTGTATGTATTTATACAACGTCGAGAGCGAAGTAAGAAGATATAAGACTTTGTCTTCTTCCTCCACCTTCACACAAACAACATGTAGTTGACTCAGAAGTCCATTGAACATATTGAAGTGTTCGTGCAGGTTACTGCCTTCCTGCATTTTCAGACCGTACAATCTCTTCCTCAGTAGCAGTCTCGTGGTCAACGACTTGCTCATGTAGAGTCCCTCCAGTTTCTCCCACAGTGTGACAACAGACTCTTCAATACCAATGTTGAACAACACCTTGTCGTCGACGCACATCCTAATAGCGCTAGCGGCGCGCTCATCCATCTCCGTCCACTCAGAATGCTTCACCGGAGCAGACAAAGAATCACGCTCCCGCAACACTTGGATCAACCCTTGCTCAACCAGCATATCCTTGACTCGAATCTGCCATAGGCGAAAGTTGTCGCTACCGTCAAACTTCTCCACTGAATATCTGGTCAACACTGTGTTCTTCGATGTCATAGCTGTCCGCAGTACCTCTATGCAATCTGATTAATTCGCGGATCAGATCTGGGAAGATAGAGAACAGACCGATGTCGTGACCTACTGTTGACCCAAGCCTAAAACTGGAACGTCCAATCAGTCACCTATTAAGAACCTGTCTCTGATACCACTTGTTGTAAAATCAGGTACAAATAGACACGACTATAAAGATTGCAGATAATCAAGAACATAAAATATAGCCACACAATTTATATCATGAAAATATAAATTCAAATACAAGGGAAAACAGGAGTCCGGCGAGTACACCGTGTATGCTTCGGACACGCACGATCTGCACCATCACCGGAGAATAATGCTGTCACCGGAAAACACCGTTGAGACCGACTGCAGTCACGCACGCCTTCGACACCATGCCCCCACTGTACCAAAAACGCTCATTCCAACGCCGGTGGCTATCTCCTCCAAGACCAGCGACAACACCCTCGTCCAACGCTGGTGGCTATCCTCCAAGGCTGGCGGTCTCTCCGATCGCATGAGGGAGAGAGGGAGAGAGGGAGAGAGGAGAGAGAGAGAGAGAGAGAGGAAGACAGCTCCAATTATTTCACGGTGGGGCGGCTTACTTTTTTCTTCTTGGGCGGCTCATATTTATAGAGATTCCTAAAACTTAAAAATAGGAAATCCTCATAATAAAAAATCCCCAAAATAAGAAATCCTCAAAATAGGAAACCCACAAAAAAAGAAATCCAATTACGGATCCAGAACCAAATATAACAGGGATTACATTTCACAAACGGGATGATCCGAGCCAGTAGTCACGTTCAAAAGAATATCGCCCACTTATACGGCAAGAACCACCAGACCCAGGGCGGTTTCGCAAATAAATAATGAGTGATCGACAGAGCTCCTTGTGAAACCAACAGCTGCCAAAATGCTGCTGAACTTATCAAACCACGCCCGAGGGCTTTGCTTTAGGCCATAGATAGTCTTCTTCAACCGGCATACGTGTGTCTCCCCCTGAGCAACATACCCAGGAGGTTGCTTCATGTAGACATCCTCTTGTAGATCACCATAGAGGAAGTCATTCTTGACATCTAGTTGAGAGATGAGCCAATCTTTGTTGACGGCCACAGATAGGAGAACCCGAATAGTGCTGAGATGAGCAACGAGAGAGAAGGTATCAAAGTAATCAACGCCGTAGGTCTGAGTGAAGCCTTTAGCAACCAGTCGGGCCTTGTAACGGTCCACACTGCCATTCAGACGGAACTTCACAACAAAGACCCAGCGACAGCCAACAACATCAGTGTCGAAAGGAGGAGGAACAAGAGTCCATGTACCCCGCTCGGTGAGGGTGACAATTTCCTCATCCATAGCAGCCTTCCAATGAGGAACAACAAGGGCGTCCTGGTATGTGCGAGGAGTGGTAGTGACAAAGATAGCCAACACAAAATTCCTGCGAGAAGGGGTAAGACGAGCATTGTAAATAACGACAATAAGCGAATGTTGGGTACATGCCCGCACTCCTTTGCGCAAAGCAATGGGAACATCCAGGTCGTCGTGTTCATCAGCATCCAGTGCATCCGTGGAGGAGAGAGCTGGCCCGGGAGTAGAGAAAGACGACGAAGGCGGAGAGAGCGGAGGAGGAGATGGTGGACACGGTGGTGGAGGGGTCTCGATGGGCGTAGACGGGATGGAGGAGACGCTTGGAGAAGCAGGATTCTCAGGAAGAGGGGAGGAGTCGTGAGAGAAGTAGGACACATTTTTGAAGAAGGTAACGTCCGCGGAGACGAACTGTTTTCGAAGAACATGATCAAAACAACAGTAACCTTTCTGAGTGGAAGAGTAACCCAGAAAGACAAACTTGGTGGCGCAGGGAGATAGTTTGTCACGAATGACAGAGGTAGCGTGCACAAAAGTTGTACACCCAAAGATACGAAGAGGAAGTGAGAAGGGATCCTTGCCCGGATAGAGAATGGAGAATGGTGTGTGGCCTTGGAGAATCCTGGAAGGAATGTGATTGATGAGATAGCAGGAGATAAGAACTACATAGCCCCAATAGGAGCGAGGTACCTGCATTTATGTCATTAGGGTCCGAGCGACATCAAAGAGGTGACAATTTTTGCGTTCAGCTACGCAATTTTGCTGCGAGGTATAGACACAGCTAGTTTGATAAATAATGTCATTTTGCATACAAAAAGAAGAGAAATCATGATTAAGATATTCTTTGGCATTGTCAGAACGAAAAATCTTAATAGACGTAGCAAATTGTGTTTTAATCATATAATAAAACGATGTTCATACATATAATAATTCAGAGCGCTCTTTTAAGAGATACACTGACGTACGTCGCGAGAAATCATCAATAAATGTTACAAAATACAAACTACCCTGGACTATAGTGACGGTAGGAGCAGGTCCCCAGACATCAGAGTGAACTAAATCAAACGGACGGGAAGAGCCACGACCTTGCTTCGGCGGGAAGGATGAGCGGTGATGCTTGTCAAGTTGACATGCGTCACAGTTGAGAGGAGGACTGTGCAGAGGTAGGTGTGGCAGAAGCTGTCAAAGAAGCCGTGGAGGAGGGTGACCAAGACGAAGATGCCATTGGAGAAAATCCGTAGAAGAAGAAAAAACAGATAGAGCAGATACATTGTCCTAAAAGTAAAGGCCGTCGCTCTCAGTCCTATTAGCAATCGTCCTCTGGGAGCTAGGATCATGAAAAAAATAAGAAGTAGGCGTGAATGTGACGGCGTGCTGCGGTTGCTTGCAAAGAGAAGTAATATATAATAGATTGCATGGAAACGTGGGCACGTATAGGGTATCCGCCAGGCGAAGAGACGGAGTGACTTGAACCACTCCCGTCCTATTGACCGGTGAGGGAGAGCCGTCCGCAATGAAGACCGGAGGCAACCGATCATGTGTTTCTAGGAGAGAAAAACACTGAACATTGTCGGTCATATGATTAGTAGCACCCGAGTAAATCAGTCATTTACTTTGAGTCACCACATGGGCACTATCTGAAGACGTGACCATCGAGGCGGACGGCTTCGAAGAGGAAGTGGAAGCATCACCAAAATGGAGAAGATGCGGATGTTTCGTCCAGCAACGATCAACCATATGGCCGGTGCGGCCACAGTGAGAGGAGAGAAAGCGGGAAGGTCCACGCCCGCCAGATTGGTGGCTGCGGCCACCAGAGCCACCCCGCTGAGTATGGTGAGCGTAGGTGTCAGGTAGCAGTGGGGCGGATAATAGTGGACATTGAAGCAAAGAGGTAACAACAGCGAGGTCGCGCGAAAGCAGAGAGGTCGCGCGAACAAAAGAAGGGAGATAAGAAGTCGCGCGAACAAAGGCGAAGTCGCGCGAACAAAGGCAAGGCCGCGCGAAAGCAAAGAGGTCGCGTAAAGAGAACGGCGACAAGGAGGTCGCGAGGCCGCGCAACAAGAGAAGAAAGCCACGAAGACAGGTGGCAGACAGAGAGACAACGCAAACACAGAGGTCGCGCACATAGAGCAGCGACAAGAGAAGGAAACCGCGAGGTCAGGGCACAAGAAGGGGCAAACCGCGCGGACAAAGGACGCTCAAGGAATCAGGCGAAAAAGATCGAGTCCTCTGATACCATGTGCGAACAGAAAAAGAGAAGCCAAAATTTGGACAAAACACAGAATTGTTATTTCCAAAAAGTGTATCTATTACAAAGGTATGACCTTCCTTTTATGAATGAAGAAGAACAGAGAGAATACAATTAACCAATGTGGGACTAAATACATTTATAGGACTAGCGGCTTAGATAAACTCAGACCGCATAGACCGTGCAGTTTGACAAGAAGGTTTAACCGCCCGACCATACTGATAAGAGAAGACAAGAGCCGCCAGACCGCCCGGTCTCCAAGCCGCTAGTGAAGCCGCCAGACTGCCCGATCTCCAAGCTGCTAGAGAAGCCGCCAGACCGCCCGGTCTCCAAGCCGCCAGTGAAGCCGCCAAACCGGCCGGTCTCCATATTGCAACACCACCTCTTGAAGCTCTTGACGTGCTGGATTTTGCTTAGGGCTGCTTCGGTTCTCCTTTCCTTATACAACCCCTTTTCCTTGGTTGACAATACAGGGAGAGATCAACTGCTGCTGTACTGGGCTGGATTTGGGCTTTGACCGGTAGCTTTAGGCTGAATCGCCTTCTATGTGAGCTCTTCTCCCTCTTTCCCTCACCCTTCTCTTTTCTATTATGTACTTTACTATTCCCATGAATCCCAAATTTTTTCACAGGATCTCTTGATGAAACCGTACTGTTCATCTTCTCTATCACGATCCCCATCCAGCCGAAGGAGGAAACCGCCAAACATCTCCTGTTCAACCCCTTCGAGTTTGAATTTCCCAAGTTCACTCGAGTCAACCATGTGATCCGGGAGAGGGTTGCTTAGGAAGACCGAGTCCGTATCAGTATAGTAACAGTAATATCGACTAGTGAATGGGTACATATAGATTCTTGCGCAAGTAGTAATGACAGCGGACATTGGGACTGCAGCGTTCTTAGGCTGTTTGATAGAGTCTGAAGCTTGATGAGGGTCATTGAAATAGGTAGACAACCACTTCCCCAAAAATAGACCAGTGAAACGGCAGGGGAAACACACATTCCTATAGCCTAATCCTTCATCGTCACTCCCTTGCCTGGAGCCGCACAGAACGACGGGAACTGCAAAGACATACCGTTGGGCACACGATTCCACTCCTATTAATCGTCGTTCACCCTTCCTCTTCTGAATCCGCAAGCCATGAAGCCTCAAGACCTGTCGTCCTCCTTCCTCCCGCACGCCTGCAATCGCAAGCCACGACGCCTCAACCCCTGTCGTGGATCCTCTGACAAGCCGTAACTGCAGCCCTATGCTCATTTCTCCACTGTGTTTCTTCCTCCCACCTCATTCCGATTTTCCAGCAAGCCGCGACAGCAGTTCCATCATAGTCCCTCTCCGCCAGGCCTCCTTGACACATCCAGAGCTGATTTGGAGTCACCAATAAGCATTTTGCCGCCTGTCAAGCCCCTGCCCAGCCTTGCCAGTCATGTTCTTCACGTCCAAACAACCCGGCAAGCACTCCAACAGCAAGTTCTCAAATCCTGAGATCAAATCAGTGCAGAATTGGGCATTCCCCTGACTCTAACAGCCATCACAAGGCTGTCCAGGATTTTGTTCGGCATCTCTTACCTTCCATCACAGCCATTGCAACCCCTTTTTCACATTCCAGCAGCTTAGCCAATTGTACCGTTGCTTCTCGAACCTTAGATTTTCGTTGTTGCCGCACCCCACCACCACCGTTTGGTTCCTATATTTGTGAATAACTTTTAATTTAGTATGTGTTATTTTTCTATGTTAAATATTGGATGACATTACATATTTGTTTGGGTATCGTAATTGCCAGTGCTACAGTTTCATTTCTTTTTGTTCTATAACATTTATTTGTGCAATTTGTGGTTGATCATCCTCCGTGCGCAGAAAGTGCTTGATATAATTAATGTGCTTGAAATTTTAGATTCACATTACGTAGATATGCCTAACTTTCATAATTATATTTGCTAATATCAGACTCCGGCTAATATTTTTTTAAAACATGCATGTCTCATTTATATTGAGCTTGATCACATTCAATTCACACATGCCCGTAAGTTTGCATTAGCATGTCGGCACCGCCATATTCACAGCCCATCCTGCGTCACCTATGTTGGTACTCGTCGCATTTGCAATGAATTTCATTATACCCACCCGGTGAGCCAGCTGATGAGTTTCCCACTTACAAAGACATTCAATGCATCCTAGAGTGGCATTCTAGTGTCGATGTATCAGACATTTTCCTCGGTGATCGTCTCATTCACGCCGATTTTTCTTATAGACCGCTTAGTAAGCCTCTAATATACATCGTGGGCTCATACATTACTGATACCTCATGTCAGTATAGGTATGTTCGCCATATACTTGATATATATTTATATACTTCACCTAGAGAGCCTCCTGATAAGCCAACGTTCATTAGAGACCTACGCATCATAAGTTGGTTAGTCAAGGTTGAGAGTGCTCTTGATGGCTCAAGGACTTATTTTATTATTACCAGCACTATAGTGACAATCGACATACTATACTATCATATCTAATTCTCAATATTACTAGTGATTATTTGAGTAATCATCACACCGATGAAATTTTTTATACCCACCACCTGAGCCACCTGACCATGTATCCCTCTTAGGAGTTCCTTATAGCAACATCGAGCCTCAATGTTAGAAATTTGTCCTATCGATTGTTCATCACTCACAATGGTTGCATGATCATTTACATATATTGTAGGGCTTGCCCGTGTTATATCATTCATATTTATTGTATGTTTTGTATTATTTGCATGAACTTAGTGAACTATCCGACGTAAGATGCAATAAGGAAAATTATAAAATTTACGCAGACATTCACATGACAGATCATAGTATTAGAGAAGGTAAACAAGTAATGGTTATAATTAAGGCAGAGAGATTCTCTCTAGAAGCAGTGACAAAATTAAATGTTAGGAGAATGAGTCTTTATATAGTAGTACAAAGAAGACGAATGCTTCCGAATTAAATATCTCTAAGAGTATGAGAGTTCATTTTGTATTTAATATTAAAGATTTGACTCAACTAACTAATCAACTATTAGCAGACTCATCAATGCCAACTTTAGTACCTATTTCTCCTTCGACACCCGAGAGCATACACCCTTCCACCGAGAGTATAACAAACATTATGAGTCATGACATTTACCGACACCAAATGACTCCACCGTACGATCCATGGTTCATTGGAGAGAGAGATTGACGATTGAAGATACTTGGATGACGCCAAAGTAACGTGACTTGCCTCTGGACTTTATGGGGAATATGTTCATCGCCATTCAATGGAGATGAATGTTCTAAAGTCGGGTGGAGTTAATGGGGATCACATATCATGGGCAGGCCGACCCTTACCGAAACCCGCCCAAGTCTAACTACACGGTAGCCAGAGTTAGGATCGTTGGATGGATGATCGTAGCCGATAGTCCAATTCAGAACGATGACAACATATATATATATATATATTTATATATTTTTATTTTATGTATATTTAATGATTTCATAACACCCAAAATTTAGGTGTCACATTTTTTTAATTGCAGGATCTGATCGCGTATAAGAACGAACGGTGACATCGGCGAATCAAGCTATTTGTACTCGTTAGTGTTGTATTACTTGTCATATCGCCCCTTTAATAATGTCATCTATTAAGAATTTTATTTTGACGCGAATGAGTAAGGTGCAAGAGGAGATATACATAAATGGTAAGTTTTTGAAGCAATGACAAACTTATAATTTAGAGTAAATTGAAGTTCCTTCTTCAGCCAGTAGGTATAAACCGATCGCCGCGATCTCGCCCCCACGATTTACGCCGCTCATTTTATTTCCCCCCTCCCACGGTTTCCATTCATAACTGTAGCCCTAGCCTCATGCGCCTTTTAAAATCCTACAAGCCCTCAAAGGAGTGAAACCACAAATCTCTCGCAACCGCTCTCAGAGTGACTACTTTCGCTCGATCCTAGGGTTTTCGATCCCTCTATTTCTGTTGACTGGAACCCTGAGGCTCTTCCCCTTCAACGACGAGGTTGGTCGACTGCATAGGCTTCGACGATCCCTCTTCCTATTCTACAACTATAGCAGGCGCATATGAGCCCTCCTTCCCACTTCTGACGGTCGTCGACGCCATCTTCTCCTCTGATTGAGCAGCAACGGGTTTCCCTGGTAGAAATCGCGACAGCACGTCGCAGGGGGTTCTTTCTCCCGTGCTTTGGGTGGTCGACTGACCCATCCAGACAATGTTTCGACTTCTCCTGGCTTGGTAACCGTCAGTTTCCCTTCCAGCAAGGCGTTTTTTACTTGTTCGAGTCTCCTCCTCCCACTCTTAATCTAGTTCATATATTTAGGGGTTAAGTTTCTGTTTCTCCTATTATAGAAATTTCAAAAGCCTCTTGAGGCCACACAATAGAGTTTTGTGGTCGATCGATCGTTTCCTTCGATTGCGCTCAGGTATCATATTTCTCCTTTTCAATTTCAGTCAACACTTTTTTATAACCCCCTTAAAATCCGTATGGAATTTTAATTAGGTTTGGCTTAGCAACACGAAGCGTAGGCGAGGACGTTTCCATATCAGAAATATCAACCCCCATTATTAGAAAAACGTAAGTGTTTTTCTTTCATTATTGTTAGAAAAGCTCATTTAATCTAGGCCCATTATGTATCATTTATTGTTTTTCTCTCCCCTCTTTAGTCCCACGTCATGTATAGGACCTTCTTCTCTCTTTCTCTCATCTATATATTTGTACTCATTCTTTGTATTTTACACAAGTGAACATATATACAAGGTTGACTTTTTTTCCTTTTCTACATGGTATCAGAGCCACCGATTCTACCTGAGCGGCTTCCCCTTTCTTTACCCACGCGGTCTGTCTTCTGTCTGATGCGCGCTCGGCCTCCTGCGGCCTGAATTCCTGTCCGCTCCGCTCCTCTTCTTCCGATCCCTCTTCTTCTCCGTGGTTCCACCCCTCCCCTCCAGCATTTTATAGCCTTCCCCCCCTCTCTCTCTCATCAGGTCCACCTTCCCTCCCTCTCCTCCAGACCGCTCTCTCTCTCGCGGCCTGCTCCGGTTCGCTGCGGTCTGATCTACCTCGCTGCGGCCTGCCTCTCTCAAGGCCTGCTCCAGCTCGCTGCGGCTTGATCTAGCTCGCTGCGGCCTGATCCACCTCACCGCGGTCTGCCCCTCTCAAGGCCTGCTCCATCTCGCTGCGGCTTGCTCTAGCTCGCTGCGGCCTGATCCTCCTCGCTGCGGCCTGCCTCTCTTGCGGCCTGCTCCAGCTCGCAGCGGCCTGCCTCTTCTGCGGCCTGCACCAGCTCGCAGCAGCCTGCCTCTTCTGCGGCCTGCCTCTCTTGCGGCCTGCCTCTCTTGCGGCCTGCCTCTCCTGTGGTTTGGTCCTGGTCGTTGCGGTCTCTTCTCTCTTTCCGCTTGAGTCTTCCCTACTCGCGGTCTCTTCTCTCTGCCTGCCGCTGGCCTCCTGTTTCTCGGACCACTGTTGTGCTCAGCCAGACCGTGCAGACTATTGCCTTCCCGCATTTTGGTCGCGGTCTTCTCCTCTTTCCTTTCCTCGCGGCTTCTATCTGTCCGCTGCGGCCTACTCTCTCTCCCGGCCTCCGCTTTTGGTCGCGGACTCCTCCCGCAGTTGGTGTCTTCTCATCGTGACTGAACGGTCTCTGCTCTGGTCGCGCGGTCTCCTTTGTTGACCGGTCTGTTCTCCTAGCCGCCTCTCTTCTCCATGCCTCCTCTGCTGATTCAGTTGGCACGACGGTTCCTCCTGCTGACCGCCCGACCTCTCTCCCGGAAGTCCGCGATGAGCTTGGTATTACTACAATCTCTCTGACCGGCAAGAAGAATTTTGTGGAATGGGCGCACTCTGTTCGCCGTGTCCTGCAATCCAAGGGGTTCCTTCATCACTTGACTCAGGCCGTTACCGGTACTCCTACTGATGATTGGTTACGCAATGATGGTCGGGTGCAGACTTGGCTTCTTAATTCTCTTGATGGCGAATCTTATCGCCTGACCATGTACCATGAGACGGCCAAAGGCATGTGGGACGAGCTCCATACCCTTTACTCTGGCAAGGATAGTCTCCACCATTTGTATGACATTATCACTGCTCTCTTGGCCCTTGATAGCAGTGGCGCGACCGATCTGACGTCCTTCGTTGCTCAGGCTCGGTCTCTGGTCGAGGCTTGGATCCACCATCAGCCTCCGACTCTGGATCTTGCTGCCCAACGTGCCCAAAAGGAAGCTGTGGGTATAGCCATGATGATGGCTCGGGTACCGCATCATCTTCACAGTGTACGGGTTCACATCCTCTCCTCTACTGTTACCCCGTCTTTCTCCGATGTGTGCTCGATGCTTCTCAAAGTATCCCCGCCTCCGGATGTGTCCGGGCCCCCTTCTCCGGCCCTTGTTCAGCAGGCCCCTGCTCCCTTATTGCCTCTTCCATCTTCCGCTCGTGGAGGCCGCTCTGATTCTCGAGGACGGGGTCGGGGTGGACGTGCTATCGCAAACATGGTCACCTTCCTCGTCCGCAGGCCTCTGTTGCTGCCACCGACTCCTCTTCCCCTCGTACTGACCTCGACGAGGTTCGTCTTCAGCTCCAACATCTTCATGGACTGCTTAGCCGCCCACCTGCCTCGGTTGCCTCCGCTGCCTCCATCTCCAATGAAGGTATCGCCTGCCTCTCCTCTGGCCCGCGATGGATCCTCGATTCTGGTGTCATTCATCACATCACCTCTGTTCGGCCGCCTCAGTACTTGTCTTCACCTCACCCGAAGTACATTACTGTGGCCAATGGGGCCTTTGTTCTTGTCTCTGGATGTGCTGATATTCCACTCACCTCTTCTCTCCTCCTGCGCTCGGCTCTTCACGTTCCGGGTTCTCCTTTCAATTTACATTCTGTTGGTCGCCTTACTACTGATTCTAATTACTCCGTGACATTTACTTTCTCTTCTTTTCTGATACAGGATCAGCAGACACAGACTATCATTGGTAGGGGGCGGCTGCAGAATGGGCTCTACCTTCTTGACGACTCTCCTACTATCCTCGCATCTATCTCCTCTTCGGATTGGCATCGCCGTCTTGGTCAGGCTCCTCTTCCAGTCCTCCGGAAGGCTCTCCCGGATGTCTCTCTTCCTGCATTTCAGTGTGACACATGAATTTTGGGCAAACAACCACGTTCATCTTTTCCTTCTCATTGTACTCGGAGCTCCGCTCCTTTTATTTTGGTACACTCCGATATCTGGGATCCGTACAAAATCACTAGTATTTCTGACTACCGGTATTTTCTTACTTTTATTGATGATTACTCTCGCATGACGTGGTTGTATCTCCTACGGGATCGCTCTGAGCTTCCCCGCGTATTCAGGGCCTTCATTCTTGAGACTTACACTCAATTCTCTGCACCCATTCGTACTATCCGTACTGACAATGCGCGCGAGTACAGTAGTCATGCCTTCGCGACCCTCTGCTCTGAGTTCGACATTCTTCACCAAACCTCGTGTCTGTATACTCCACAACAGAATGGTGTCGCCAAGCGCAAGAATCGTCACCTTCTTGATGTCGCCCGTTCCCTTATGCTTCAAATGCGGGTTCCCAAACCATACTGGAACTTCGCACTCTCCACGGCTTGTTTTCTCATCAACCGTCTACCCTCTTCCATCCTCCAGTATGTTACCCCCTTCGGCCTCCTCTTTCCCTCCACTCCGCCTTTTCTTGTTCCTCCCTGGATTTTTGGTTGTACCTGCTACGTTCACCAACTTGGTCCCTCCACAGACAAGTTGGATCCCCGTGCCGCCAAACATATCTTTATGGGCTACTCGCGCACTCAAAAGGGTTATGTGTGCTATTCGCCTGCTACCCGCACGATTACTTTCTCTGCGGATGTCACTTTCGGCGAAGATCTTCCCTTCTTCTCCGATCTGGATATCGCTCCTGGTCCAGACCCCGTCGTTCGTCCTGTCATCCCTGCTCCCCGCTCCTCATCATCTCCTCCCCTTGTCATGCCTCTGGTCTGTCCACCGCCACCAATTATCCGGGTCTATTCTCGTCGCTCTCCTTATCCCGTTGCCCACCTGCAGTCGGCTTCGACCTCTGCTGCTCCGCTACCTACTGCTCCGGCTCCCGCATCCACCGCTCATCCGATGGCGAATTACGTCTCTCTACATCGCCTTTCTCCACCTCTTCTTCACTTTGCCACATCATTATCCTCTGTTTCTGTCCCTAACTCTCTGCATGAGGCACTTCAACATCCAGGCTGGCGGGCTGCCATGGACGAAGAAATGACGGCTCTTTGGGCCAATCAGACCTGGGTCCTGGTTCCCTTATCTCCCGGTCAGCACCTTGTTGGGTGTAAATGGGTTTTCGTCATCAAGCATGCTCCGGATGACACCATTGCCCGACTGAAGGCCCGCCTTGTGGCCCGTGGCTTCACTTAACAAGAGGGCCTCGATTATGAGGAAACCTTCTCTCCGGTGGCTAAGCTCAACACCGTCCGTGTTCTTCTATCCGTGGCGGTGCACCGGCACTGGCCCCTTCATCAGCTCGATATCAAGAACGCCTTTTTGAATGGCGATCTTCAGGAAATCGTCTACATG
The DNA here is from genome assembly GCA_039583875.1 of Platanthera guangdongensis. NCBI lineage: Eukaryota > Viridiplantae > Streptophyta > Magnoliopsida > Asparagales > Orchidaceae > Platanthera > Platanthera guangdongensis. Next base: position 13,363,180 of record CM077158.1, read on the forward strand.
CGCCAACCGCCCGGGTTTGAGACCACGGGGAGTCTCGTGTGTGTCTTCTCAAGAAATCCATCTATGGTCTCAAACAGTCCCCTCGGGCGTGGTTTGACAAGTTCAGCAAGGTGGTTCGGGACATGGGGTTCACTCGGAGTTCTGTAGATTTCTCCCTATTCACCCGACACCGGGCCACTGGAATTGTCCTTCTGTTGGTTTATGTTGATGACATACTACTCACTGGGGATGACTCAAAGGAGATTCAAGAGGTCAAACAACATCTGAGCATTGTGTTTTAGACCAAAGACCTGGGGCATCTTCGCTACTTCCGTGGTCTCGAGATCACACGAAGGCCGGACGGGCTTGTCCGCTCCCAACGGAAGTACTGTCTCGATCTTCTCAAAGACGCTGGTCAGTCTGGTTGCAAGCCAGCTTGTACCCCGATGGAGGCAAATCACAAACTATGTGCTCATGTCTCTGATGATGATTTGCTTATTCAGAACCCGGAATACTATCGACGCCTTGTGGGAAAGTTGATCTATCTAACGGCCACGAGACCTGATATATCGTTTGCAGTTGGGGTTGTCAGTCGGTTCATGCATGCCCCCCGGGTTTCTCATTTCCAGGCGGTTGAACGGATTCTCCGATACCTTAAGGGTGCTCCGGGTCAAGGGCTGGTTTACAAAACCTCCGACTCGGCTCCCGCATTGGTCGCTTATTCTGATGCCGATTATGCCGGTTCGCTCGACGATCGGAGGTCAACAAGTGGGTTCTGTACTTATTTTGGTGGTCATCTCATTACATGGAAAAGTAAGAAACAAGCCGTGGTCGCTCATTCCTCCGCGGAAGCTGAATACCGATCGATGGTCTTGGTTGTCTCAGAACTCACATGGCTTGAAAGTCTTCTTACTGACCTGGGAGTAAAACTCCCTTCATCTGTTGTTCTATTCTGTGATAGTCAAGCCGCCATACACATAGCAAAGAATCTGGTGTTTCACGAGCGCACAAAACATATCGAAGTCGACTGTCACTTTATTCGAGAGAAAGTTCAATTGAAGAAACTTGAATTAAAGCATGGTCCGGGCACTGATCAAGTTGCTGACATTCTCACAAAAGCTTTATCAAGTACCTTGTTCTACCAGTGTTTGTCCAAGCTGGGTGCATATGACCTATACGCTCCAGCTTGCGGGTGAGTGTTAGAAAAGCCCATTTAATCTAAGCCCATTATGTATCATTTATTGTTTCTCTCTCCCCTCTTTAGTCCCACATCATGTATAGGACCTTCTTCTCTCTTTCTCTCATCTATATATTTGTACTCATTCTTTGTATTTTACATAAGTGAACATATATACAAGGTTGACTTTTTTCCCTTCTCTACAATTATAAAATAATATTCTTTAAGATTTGGAAAAATATAAAAACATGTTAAATGCCCTTTTAGGCGTCTTGAGGAAATAAGCCTCATTTTTAGGCGTCTTGAGGAAATAAGCCTCATTATTAATCGGAGAACAAATTAGTGCTCCAAAATACTTTTTATAAGGAAACATGATGCCTCGCCGCGTCTATGAGTGCCGCACTTCAACAGTAAAAAAACTCTCATTCCTTTTGTCTAGACATACCAGATAGTTTTGCACAAAAATGTTCTTTATAGTTCAGAAAATTCTTATAGTTTTAAGAAACCACAACTATAGTTATGTAATACTATTTTACAACAGAAAGCTATAACCCATCAAATGTAATGCTGATATATGCAGATCATAAAGAATATATATATTTCTCTATCAGTTAGATCTCCAAAAATTGTGAAAATTTACAGAACATATACTATCGTAGATATTTAGAAAGCGGGAAATATCAATCATATGAATATAAATTCTAATCAATTAACTAATAAGAGGCACTATCTAAGATACGTAGATGAATACGTAAGCAGAGTAAAAGTAAAAAAGAAACGATTAGGATGCACGATCAAGACCTTCACTCATGATAAATAGAGCCGCACTATCTTACTCAGAGGGCATAGTGTACCGTATAAGCGTCAATTTTGGGAAGACAACACCTCCTTTTAGAAGATTAGTAGATGCAAGTCTGTATCTGTGAGACACTAGAACACATGAGTTCGTTATTAGGGACTTGGATCGTTAGATTAAAATTGCACATCAGAATCTACTCAGCCTAGAATTTAAAGGACAAATATAAGACACCTAGAACTCAAGCATAGGCTGAGCCTTAGAAATCCTTAGTTAAATTTTTTTCGAAACTTGAGTAAATACGTTTAATATTATTAAACTAGAAAACACATTTATGTTCCCAGTACTATTTTAGAAAAGGATGCATAACATAATATCATATATTTTTCTATAGTATAAAAATTATGATTAAAAAAACATGCTTACCTGTTCTTTCAATAAATTTTTAGTGTCGCCAGGAGAAATGATTTTTCTCACTCCACAGTTGGGCTGACCCATTTTCGAGCAATTTATTACAGGGATCACAGGTGGGGAGTTGCACCTAGGATGATCACATTTGCGAATTTTCACTTATAGTTTATTTTCATTCAGTTGTTTTTCATTTCAGTGCTGTATTTTGTTTTCATGAACTATGTGTAACTTTAATATTTAAGATTTTCCATGTATCAGATATTTTATAGTATTTTAGAAATTCAGATGTATGGTTCATTTTATATTCTAGTTGGCTCTGTACATTCAGATATGATGAGGTACACTTTCACACTTAGCTGCATTTTCTACTACCGCTGCAAGTTTCTTTTAGTACTTTTACTTTTACCTGTTATGTACCAATTTAAATACTGTTGTTTAGTTTACATTTTATCATGGGGCCCGGTCGGACTGCGGATTTGTTGTTAAATAGGTTGAGGTGTTACAAATTTTATATTTCGAACGATCTTGGTCGTCTGTAGTGAGTTAGAAGTCTACAAATAAGGATGTAGGGGCTGATTTTCAGACATTGTAGAATTTGGATAAATTTACGGGTATTTGCGATCTCCCACAGTGTCGATACCGTGGAGAACTCTAGGTGCCGAGGCCTAGACCACCACTACCCCTCCATTTGGCTGGCCACTACCATGCCTCCACCCACCATAATCCTCCGGCCATCTCCTGCCCAGCAATCGACCATATTCCATATAACTTCCGGTTCTATCACTTAACTTCCAATTAACCCTCAGCCGACCACAACTACCCTCAACCTCCATTACTTTGTTACTAAACTTCAAGTAACTTCCCAAATCACATCTTCTCTGGGAAGGGTATTCTACAGCAAAGGCGGAAAGTTGCTCTTCCCAACTACCTCCAACACGCACTCCTCTCACACCCCAACTACTGGAAATCAGTTTACTGATAGTCCGCACTCTCGACTCCTCTCATTACACCAATCACCACTGTGGAAATGATCTTCAGCCCTGCTATCACTCGTCCAGCCCATAAAACACTCCCCCACAGCCCCCAGCTACTTCCCGTCCTTTTGGAGCCCAGAACAGTGCAAGAACGCTGCTTTTCATGCAAAGATTATGCCAATCTTGCTGTCCAATTTTGAATAAGTAAATCTGACTCTATTGGACCTTAACTGTCCGTGTAAGTTCTAATTTGGAAGTTCTTTGGCTTAGTACTGAATACTTGTTGGAAAACATATTATTTGAGAATAAAATTTATAAAAATTTGCTTATTCTTTTGGTTCTATTTGAAGGGTGTATTCGCCGCATATTTAACTATACTCTTCAATTCAAGTTTGATCTTACTTGTTTAACCTAATGCCTAATCTTAATTGTGCATGCTCGCAAATTCCTTATTATAATTTAAGAATTACTCCAAAGAAATGTTGGACAACATGTGCATGGTGTTGAAGCCAGGAAAAATCTCAACCCCAGAATTCGGACCAAAGCCGCCTAAGGTTACTGGCTCAGAAGCTAGATCAGACGGCAAAGATGACTAGAACGAAGAAACAGGTCAAACAGGACCCCAGATGTTGCGGCAGGAAGGACCCACCACGTACCCGGATGCTCGAAAGGAGCAGCCCCTTCTCAACCAAGGATGGCCGAACTGGGTACGAGGGAAGCTAGCCAGCGAGGTCGCAAGGTCGCGACTAACTCTCCAAGGAAAAGGAATGCAAAGATTTAGCTAGTATCCCGAAACTGAAGCGCGCGAGTATCCTGCCGAGGATTTTCAGTGCTCCACCTCGTACCCCTGAGGTCCTATTTATAGGCAAATGCAAGGGGAGGGGGGGGGGGGGGTCATATTTATACCCCCACCCCCCGGCGACTAGGCGACTTCCAGAGGAACTCGCATTGGCTGGGCGAGTATCTCTCCTAGTCGCCCACCTGGCGAGTATGCGACGGGAGCTCGCCTATACTCGCCCAGACCTTCCGCGATCTTGAGTGTTGACTTTGACTTCTGCTGACTTGGCTGTGGTAGAACCAACTCTCGACAAATACGGGTTGTACACAATCCCCGCTCTTTCTGAGCGACATCGGAGCTCAGAAAGAAACATCCAACACTTATTCGGCGAGCTGCGGTGCCGAGTATCTGGGTTGCTCGCCTCTTGTGACTGCCTGCCGATCTCTATAAATAGGGGGGGCCTAGTTCTTTAGCCGGATCTCCAAAACTCGCGCATAATGTCGGACGCTGTGAAGTTTCTTCATGATAGTCTCGCCGCGCTGACTGGTGCTATTGGCGTTACTAAACCGAAACGACCGCGCGAAGAGGATGTCGCCGCCGACCAACCCCCCCTCAAGAAGAAAAAGATTAAAAAGTCCAAGAAGAAACACGTCTCCGGTGACGGTAACTCGCCGCCACCTCTTTCCCAAACCGCGGCTTCCTCCAGCAACCCCGTGCGCTCTGCCAGCACGCAACAGTTGCTCAGCGACCTGGGTCTTGACGACATCCCCAATGTCGCCGCATCTGATGCGAGCTTCCTCGACTCGCTCGACATCCCTGAGCTCGCCAAGACCCTGGCCCCGGAACTCGCCTCCACTCCGGCGCCACAGCAGGTTGAAGTCGTCGACCTGCCAGGTTGTCTTTTTTATCGAGATGATTTCCTGTTTTGACGGTTGTTTCTATTGTTTGCTAACTTGACCATGATACTCGCTGATTCTCCCTCGGGGGGTGGTGGCGCGGTTCTGAATGTCGCCCCGTTGAGCTCCGCGCCGCCGGTCGCCCTTCCCGCCGGGAGACAAGTAAAGACCGCGCACACGGTGCGGATCAATATCGGCGCCAAAAGGACAGTTGAGGCCTCGGTTCCTTCAGCGAGCAAGGAACCGTCGTCGAAGAATCCTCCGCCGAGGAAGACGACCCTGGCGAGCAGGGATCCTTTGCCGAAGGACCCTCAGTCCAAGAAGGATCCGTCGGCGAGCAAGGGTCTCCCGGCGAGTTCTGCGCTGCCTGCGAGAAGTTCTGCTCCGCCCGCCGCGAGTTCTGCACTGCTTCCGGCGAGGTCTACTCTGCCTGAGGCGAGCTCCTCGCTACCCCCGCCGCCGCCGCTTACAAACGTCGCCACCATCCAGTCGGTGAACGTATCCTTGCCTCCGCCGCCGCCTCTGGTCGCGCCTTCTCAAGTCGCCACGACGCGACTTCCTCCGCCTCCTCCGCTGAAGAATCCTCAGCCACCGGCGAGTTCGTCGCTTCCTACACCTCCCTCACATCCCGCGGTCAGTAAGCCGGTCAAGCCGCGGCCGAGCTACTTCCCGCCAAGAGGCGCAGATTCTGGACAAGGGGGGCGCGGGCAAGGCAAGGCGGTCGAGCTCACTGGGGGGCCATCTTCAAGCCGGCGAGATGAGCCAACTCGCGGATCCTCTCCTCGCCGATCTAGATCTCCTCGCCGACCTAGGTCTCCTCGCAGCGGTATGTATCGCTATAGATGTCGTATGGGGCGGCTAAATATCTGTCTAATCTGGCGATTTTTATTTGCTGTCAGATCGGTCGGCGACTCCAGGGGCGGCCTTCATCGATGCCATGGGGTTACCGGGCATGGAATATCGTCGTGCTGCTGTTCGCGCCTACCTGGAGCTGGAGAGCAAATTTGACCAGTTGGCGATCTGCGAGCCTCATCGCCGAATATCATCGTTGGAAGTGCGGATGGGGAAGATGGAATAGCTCAAGAGTACGCTAGAGAGCTACGAATCCCGCTTCCACATGGTAAAGGAGAATGATCGTCAGCTGGCGATTAACAATCATCGCCTCCAGCTCGTCCTTGACGAGGTTGCCGGCATTCGCGCGAGTATGGGCTCTGTCGGCCGGTTGACGAGGATGGAGGAGCAGTTGCGGCTCGGCGATGACGCGATGGCGATGGCGACAGAGCACTTCCGGCGAGCGCGCGAGATGGGTTGGGCCGGGCGACATCCTCATCCCCCAGAGAGGCCTAGGCCTTAGAATTTTTTCACTTTTTATTTTTCTTCTATTTGGAACTCGCCAAGTGCGGCTTGATGAACGTTTACTGAATTGTAATAAGTGAGCTTAGATCTCGCGCCGTTATTAATTTTTTTTTACTGTCTTCAATGTTTGTGCGACATCTTGTCTGGATTGTGCCGAGTTTGTTCTGCAGGTTGCGATCATGCTTTATCTAATCTGTGCGACCTGCGCAACGGAGTCGGATTACTCGCTTAGGGCGCGACTTGGTCTGATACTCGCCGTAAGGATGATATACCCCCCTGTGCGTCTATAATTAGAGGGGGTAGGTAGGACATAAGTACGTTGTTGTGCTTTTGAACCCCTACCTCGCGAGTATCTTTTCCTGCTCGCGTGCTGCGACTTTGCTTTGCTCCTCGTTATTCCTTCTTCTTCTCCACTTTAAAACTCGCAAGATGGTTGGAGATGACGCCAGTGCTCGCCGCCAAGCCCATGCCGCCAACTTTGCGGATGCGGCTTTCAAGAAGTCAATCATCACCGAACGCGACTTAGAGAACTTTAGGGAAAGACTCCTCCCCGAGGGATACTCGGCCAGGCTCCTGAGCCGTAGCGAGCGACTCAACACCTTCATCGAGGGCGCGCTGGTCCTTCCCCTTCGCCATTTTGATGTCGGTCTGCGTCTTCCACTATGGCCGGAGTATTGCGATATTCTCCGATACTTCGGCATAGTCCCCGCGCAGATCAACCCCAACAGCGTCGCCATCATCATGTGGTTCCTTTGTTATTTGCGTGAGGAGAGGATCATCTTCGATCTTTCCGTCTTCCGCAAAATATTCGCCTTCACCGCGACTGCCGAGGGCGTGGTCTATTTCAGCAGCCATGTCTGTACCCTGGTGGGGACGGCGAATAAAGTACATCGGTGGAGCGAGATGTTAGTCGTCGTCGAGGGCGACTTTGGTGACGTCCAGGGAAGGCCGCACCAGCCTGCTGATGTCGCCTTCCTTCCACCGATATTGGAGGGTGCGCGCGAGCAACTCGTCGAATCGTTTCGAGGTCGCCGGTTCGATGTTATCTTTTGGCGACTAAACGTCAATACGCTGTTCGAGGTTCATTACAATGAAGGTAAATCTTAGCAAGAAACGTCTGTTGTATACTCGTCGCGATAGTTGTTTGTTTACATTACTCGGCCTTTTGCAGAGCCAAACGAGCTCCCGGCGAGGCCGCTTCCTCCAGCCAAAGAAGTCGCCACCTCGATTTTTGAGCCCCACTCGCCGGCTGATATCGGCGAGAAGAAGAAACTCGCCAAGGGAAAAGGCAAAGCCAGGTCGCCGGGCCCCGCGACCAAGAAACAGAAGGTGTCGTCGCCGCATCTTGACGACCAGGATTCGCCTCTCCATGCTCGACTTCCCCACTTCCACCCCAATTTCAACCTGGGGCTGGACGCGGTGGACGCATATGGTCGCCCGTTGGTGACCTGGGCGGCGGACGAGCATTTGGTGACGCTGAGCACCAACCTCCCCTCCTGGGTGGAGGAAGGGGAGGACAAGGGGGAGGCCTTTGCCGTCCTCTATGCGATGTATGGGCGAGGCGACGCCGAGTCGATGCTGGATCTCAGCGAGGAGGAACTCGCCCAGCAGGCGGCCTGCTCGCTCGCACGAGCCGTCGAACTAAATCATTTCGCGGCGAGAAGGATGCTGGAGAGGACGAAAGCCTTGAAGATCGTCAGTAAGAAGGCAATCGATCTCGGCATGGAATCTACTCGCTGGCGAGATTATGAGGTAAGTCGCCTCTACGCGCGATGTCGATGTCGCCCCACGCGATTCTTTTTTCTGACTCCGTTCTTTGTCGCAGGCTGTCGAGATGGAAACCGCCAAAAAGCTCTCCGAGTATGAGGCGGAACTCGCCAAATCTCGGGCTGATCTGGAGGCAGCCCTAATCCGCGCCGCCGAGATGGAATCTCGTCTGGCCATTTTAGAAGCCAGCGCGAGTTCCTCTGCTCCTCAGCCATGGCCGGAGGACGATCCTCACTACGCTATCAAGCGATCTCGCATTTTGTGGGAGGAGAGGTCGTCGGTTCGCCGCGAGATAGCCCGCGCGGCAGGCAACGTCGTCCTCGCGAGGCTGAGGATTAGCGGGAAGCTTGACGAGGGGGAGAAGGTGTTCACAGTTGACGAACTTATCCCTGAGATACTCGCCAAGACAATCTCGCCAGATCGCCTGCCTTCACCATTGTCGAGCTTTGGCAGCAGCGGCAGCGGCAGCGGCAGCGACAACAGCAGCGGTAGCGGCAGTGGCAGCCGCAGCGGCAAGGAGGAGAGTGATGAAAGTGGCGAGGAAGAGGACGTCGATATTGGAGATGAGGAATATCGGTCTGATACTGGCGACGATGAGTCCTAGTTGCTCGTTGATATTCCTCATACTTGCATGATAGCCGTCAGAGAATTTTTGTAGCCAACACTTGAAAAATTTTTGAAACATTAATACAAGTTTGAATTATCACATTGTCGCTCTTTTTCCTTCTCGCATGCTTGTTGATTGATGATACTCGCTAGACTCATAGGCTCGGGGAGAACGAGTCCTCGCGACGTTTACTCACACGCCGATATTGTTGATAATCGCGTAGCTGATACTCGCACGACCGTAGTCGTTCTTCATAACTCGCACCCCGGCACTCGCCCGTAGCTACTCGCCATACCATCCTCGCACTTTGCTATGTCAGACTCGCACATTCGCCGATGCCTGCGTGCATACTCGCCCCAATGCTGCTCGCATCATCCCACCGGGAAACTTGGTCTAACTCGAGGAGGTCGTTGGCCAATGCGCAGCAGAGGGGCTCGTGCAAGGATTTGGACTTACTAGGACCTGCCACTCGAGGACTTGAGCATTTGTTGGAGTCGACAGCTCTCAGGAGCCTTGCTCAACTAGAGTGGTGTAGGTCGACTCGGGGAGGCAAGTAGTCGGTCTGCAGGAGAGGAGCTCGTACAGAGGTCTCGGACTACGACATCACTCCAGCGAGAAACTCGATCTCACTCGAGGAGGTCTGTGGCCAATATTCAGGAGAGGAGCTCGTGCAGGGACTTGGACTTACGGGGACCTACCACTCGAGAACTTGAACATTGTTGGAGTCGACAGCTCTCAGGAGCCTTGCTCAACTGGAGTGGTGTAGGTCGACTCGGGGAGGCAAGTAGTCGGTGTGCAGGAGAGGAGCTCGTATAGAGGTCTCGGACTACGGCATCACTCCAGCGAGAAACTCGATCTCACTCGAGGAGGTCTGTGGCCAATATGCAGGAGTGGAGCTCATGCAAGGACTTGGACTTACGGGGACCTACCACTCGAGGACTTGAACGTTGTTGGAGTCGATATCTCTCAGAAGCCTTGCTAAACTAGAGTGGTGTAGGTCGACTCGGGGAGGCAAGTAGTCGGTCTGCAGGAGAGGAGCTCGTACAGAGGTCTCGGACTACGACATCACTCCAGCGAGGAACTCGATCTCACTCGAGGAGGTCTGTGGCCAATATACAGGAGAGGAGCTCGTGCAGGGACTTGGACTTACGGGGACCTGCCACTCGAGGACTTGAACGTTGTTGGAGTCGACAGCTCTCAGGAGCCTTGCTCAACTAGAGTGGTGTAGGTCGACTCGGGGAGACAAGTAGTAGGTCTGCAGGAGAGGAGCTCGTACAGAGGTCTCGGACTACGACATCACTCCAGCGAGGAACTCGATCTCACTCGAGGAGGTCTGTGGCCAATATGCAGGAGAGGAGCTCGTGCAGGGACTTGGACTTACGGGGACCTGCCACTCGAGGACTTGAACGTTGTTGGAGTCGACAGCTCTCAGGAGCCTTGATCAACTAGAGTGGTGTAGGTCGACTCGGGGAGGCAAGTAGTCGGTCTGTAGGAGAGGAGCTCGTACAGAGGTCTCGGACTACGACATCACTCCAGCGAGGAACTCGATCTCACTCGAGGAGGTCTGTGGCCAATATGCAGGAGAGGAGCTCGTGCAGAGACTTGAACTTACGGGGACCTACCACTCGAGGACTTGAACATTGCTTTTCCTGCTGCTTCAAGAGTTTAAAGATGGATTAAGCGCATCAATATCTTTGAGGAAGAAGAAAACAGAAATCGAACGACGATCTTGTCGACGTCGAGTTGGGAGGTTGGCGTCCAACCCTGTTTCTGATAGTTCCTCCAGTCGGAGGAGAGATGCAATCGGGGGTAGCTAGGCCGACATGCAAGGGGGGAGCTGATCTCGGCAGTCAGTGCAGGGTTCCGGTCTTACAAGGGCTCTTATATCCCGAGGCATCGTCTCATCGTCCTAACTGGGCTATCCACGAGAAACAGGTCGAAGGCACGTTTCCCAGTCCAACCGCTGCGATCGCTCTCAGCTCTGCCAACTGGCTATAAGCGCAATGCAAGAGCGAGGGGTTATGTCTTTCCGAGGGTCCTCCAGGACGCACTCGCGACTAACATATTCTCTTGGGCCTATTATGGCTCCCTGGCTACTGGAGGGAAAGCCTGACCAGGTTGATCCTTCCTCAAATCCGAGAGGTTGGGGTCCAGACCTGTTCCCGCTAGTTCCTCCAGTCGGAGGAGAGATGCAGTCGGGGGTAGCTAGGCCGACATGCAAGGGGGGAGCTGATCTCGGCCGTCAATGCAGGGGTCCGGTCTTACAAGGACGCTTATATCCCGAGGCATCGTCCCATCGTCCGAACTGGGCTATCCAGGGGGAACGAGCTGACGGCCAGCTTCTCGGATCGATCTTGAAGCAAAACCTCGAGTTCTCAGAAAACTTGCGATAAAAAACAGGATGAACAGAAGAAGAATAGTTGTCATTGCATATATGTAACAGTATGTATAAACAAAATACATCATTGCCCGCTAAGAATAAAACCTTTTCAGGTCATACCCGGTCCAAGTACCTCTCAGCTGCTCTCCAACCTGATCCTGGAGATAATAGTCCCCGGTGGAGAGGCTTCCTGGACAATGAAGGGACCTTCCCAATTTGGATGCAGCTTGCCCACTGTTACTCCTCTTCCTGCGGCGTCTACCTTCTTCATAACCAGATCTCCGACGAGAAAATGCTTTAGGCGGACATTTTTGTCGAAGTGCTTCCCCATGCGCCGCTTGATCTCCTCTTGGCGGATGGAGGCCAAGTCACGAAGCTCTTCTACGAAATCCAGTGAGAGTCTTTGGGCGTCCTCATTCTCCAAGCGCCACTCTTCGCCACCATCTCCAGCTGCTATAACTCTCGGGCTCCGAATCTCGAATTCCACTGGGATGAGTGCCTCAGACCCGTGGGATAACTTGAAAGGAGTTTCCCCCGTGGCCGAGTTTGGAGTTGTCCTCAAAGCCCAGAGAACTGAGGGGAGCTGCTCCGCCCAGTTGCCTTTCAAGTTGGTGACTATATTCTTCAGAAGGTTGATAATCAACTTGTTGGCGGCTTCCACTTGTCCGTTGCTACGAGGATGATGCACAGAGGCGAATCGAAGATCCGTCCCTAGCTGCTTGCAGAAGTCCTCTAACTCTAAGCTGGCGAACTGCGGCCCGTTGTCGGTGACGATGGCCAGAGGAATCCCGAACCTGCATGCAATCTCCCCCCAAATGAAGTTATTCACGATCTGCGTCGTGGTCTTGGCTAAGGCCTTCGCCTCGATCCACTTGGAGAAGTACTCGATCATGACAAGCACGAACTTCCTCTGCCCGCTGGCCTGAGAAAAGGGGCCGATCAAGTTCATTCCCCAGATGGCGAAGGGCCATGGAGCAGTGATCGAGCGAAGGTGTTGAGCTGGCTGTAGTTGAAGAGGCGCGAAAAGCTGGCACTGGAGGCACTTTTTGGAGAAGGCCTCCGTATCCTTCCTAATGGTGGGCCAGAAGTACCCATGCCTTAGAATCTTTTGTTCAAGAGTCCGAGCCCCCGAGTAACTGCCGCACTCTCCTGAGTGAATCTCCTCCAGGATACGAGGTATTTCAATCTCTGACAGGCACCGAGCCAGAGGACCTGAGATGGTTTTGCGGTAGAGTTCCCCTTATTGAAGCAAATAGTAGGCGGCTTTGTAGCAAAACTTCCTCTTGTCTCGTTCGCTGGCAGGTATCTGACCCGTTGTTAGAAAAGAAACGAACGGATCCCTCCAAGATGCCCTCTGCTCGATTTCCATCATATCCCCTTCCTCGATGGATGGTCGGAAAAGTTCAGTCACGATCCCCCCAGCCCGGGGGCCGTATTTGGCAAGATAGTCAGCTTCTGAATTCTCCTCTCGGGGTACGTGCTCGACGAAGAAAGATTGAAACCCCCCAATCAGACCTTTCACCTTGATCAAGTACCGCTGTAAAATCAGATCATTCACCTCGAACTCGCCTCGGATCTGGGACGCGACCACCATCGAGTCGGTGAAGGCCCTGATATATCGAATCCCCAACTCCTTGGCGAGACGCAAGCCGGCCACCATGGCTTCGTACTCCGCCTGATTCTTGGTAACTAGGAAGAGAATCTCGACTGCTTGCTCGATCCTGGTTCCCTGAGGGCTTACGAGCACGACTCCGGCTCCCACAGAATATCTGCCCGAAGCCCCATCCACAAACATCTTCTAGGACACCGTGCTAGAAGAGCCTTCTTCTCCCTCCACCTCGACCGAGAAGTCGGCAAGGAAATCCGCCACCGCCTGCGGCTTGATTGCTACCCTTGGAGAGTAAGAAATATCGAACTCACTAAGCACCACCGCCCACTTTGCCAGCCTGCCAGAGTGCTCCACTCCATCCAGGATACTCCGTAGAGGATGATCGGAGACGACCCTGATGGAGTGAGCTTGAAAATACAGACGGAGTCTTCGAGCCGAAACCACCAAAGCGAACACCAGCTTCTCCAAAATAGGGTACCTCGTCTCCGCCTGCTGCAGCACTCTACTAACATAGTAGATAGGAAGCTGCCTCTTGCCTTCCTCCCGAACCAGCACCGAACTAACTGCTTCCGCCCCGACTCCCAGGTAGAGGAAGAGATCTTCATTACCCCGCGGCCCCTGGAGGAGAGGAGCTTGGGTTAGCTGTTGCTTGAGCTTTCTGAAAGCCTCCTCGCACTCCACCGTCCACTCGAACTTCTGATTTCCCCGAAGGGTCTTGAAGAACGGAGAGCACTTCTCCCCTGCCTTGGACAAAAAACGGCTGAGGCCTGCCAGCCAGCCTTTGGACTTCCTTAGGATCCCTTGGCGACGCCATCTCCAGAATGGCCTTCACCTTGTCTGGATTAGGTTCCACCCCCCTGGGAGTAAGGAGGTGACCTAGAAATTTTCTCCTTCCTGCACCGAAGACGCACTTGGCCGGATTGAGTCGCATCTTGTACTTCCTCAGGGTGGCAAAAGTCTCCACCAGATCCGTTATATGCTCTGCGACGCTTTTGCTCTTGACGAGTAGGTCATCTACGTAAACCTCCAAGTTCCGCCCCTTGAAGATTTGATCCATCATCCTCTGGTAAGTGGCGCATGCATTCTTGAGCCCGAAGGGCATCATCTTGTAGCTATAGCAGCCGTCGCTGGTTATGAAAGAGACGTCCCGGCAGTCGGGGGGATGCATCCAGATCTGGTGATATCCTGAAAAAGCATCAAGAAAACTCATCACAGGAAACCCGACGGCGAAATCAACCAGCGCGTCGATTTGAGGCAAGTGATAGCAATCCTTCGGGCAAGCTTTATTCAACATTAAAAAATCGATACATAAACGTCATCCCCCTACAGGCTTTTTCACCATTACAACATTGGAGACCCAGCCTGGATACTGGATCTCTGAGACAAACCCTGCCTTCAGCAGCTTCTCCACCTCTTCCCTGATCGGCTCGACCAGCATGGCGGCGCTCTTGCTCTGCTTTTGTCGAACTGGGGCCACCGCGGGATCCAGGTTGAGTCGATGACAAGCAACATCGGCGTCCACCCCCGGCATTTCGGCGGCGCTCCATGCAAAGACATCAACGTTGTCCTGCAGGCAAGCAGCCAGCTCTATCTTTCCCCCAAGCGGCAAGGATCCTCCCACCTTCAGTAGTCCTGGCTCTCCTCCTCGAGAGATCACCTCTATCTCCTCCACCTCCTCGGCAGCACACAACCCTTTTTCCTTCTCCAACAACTCTTCCAACTTCTCTGTGTCACCCATCCGTATGATGGTGCTGACGGCGTTCAAGTAGCACTCCCTGGAAGCCTTGGGATCTCCCATGATCCTGATCTGCACATCTCCGCGGCAGTACTTCAGGCACTGTTGATAAGACGACGGAACGGCCCTGAAGTAATTGATAAGAGGCCGCCCGAAGATGGCGTTATAACCGCTCGGCGCGTCGACGATGATGAAGCGGCATCGGATCGACGTCCCACCGAGTGTAACTAGCAGCTCCACTGCTCCCTCCACCTCTTTCTTCTCTCCTGAGAAGCCAAAGAGCGGTCCATCTGCAGCTTGGACCTGGGACGCTTCCACCTGAAGCCCGACGAAGGTTCTCTTGAAGATGACGTTCACCGAGCTACCGTTGTCCGCGATGATTCGGTCGACGGTGAAGTCCTCGATGGCGGCTTGAATGACCAAGGCATCATGGAAGGGGTTCTCATTCCCCAACATATCTTCCTCCGAGAAGGTGATCTTCTTTAATGGAGGCGGGGTCTGCGACGTCGAAGCGACGTTCTTCCGATAGATTTGGTGAAGAATTCCCTTGCGGGAAGCTCCAAGCCCGGCCCCTCCATTGATCACACCTACATGCCCACCTCCTGGGCCATGTATTACTTCCCCACGAGTCCCCAGATCGACTCGGTCCTCGTTCCTCCTCCTTGCTGGAGCTTGGAATGCCACCTGCCCCACTGGGGCCTCCTGCCTCTGTTGCTCTCTTTTCGCCGCTCCTGCCTCCAGCCTCCTTCTTGCTTCCCAAAACTCGGGGCAAGCCAAGGTCTCGTGCCCCTCTACCCGATGAATATCGCAGTAAAGGGGAATCGCCGCCTCTTGGCGCATCGCTCGTTGTTCCCTCCGACGCCGCTTGTTGTCTTGGCGAGCGATGACCATTGTCTCCCTTCTTCCTCCTCCTCGGCCTCTCTCCTGCCGACTTCCATTCCTCCTCTCTTCCTGATACTGCTGCCTCGCTGGTCTCCATTGGGGGCGATTCTCTGGATACTGGAATCGCCTTTCCTCCCTTCCTCCTTCTCGAGCTTCCGCCGTCCTTCTCTCTTCCTGTCTCCGAGGCCTCTCCTGCCTTGACGAGGATGGAGGAGCAGTTGCGGCTCGGCGATGACGCGATGGCGATGGCGACAGAGCACTTCCGGCGAGCGCGCGAGATGGGTTGGGCCGGGCGACATCCTCATCCCCCAGAGAGGCCTAGGCCTTAGAATTTTTTCACTTTTTATTTTTCTTCTATTTGGAACTCGCCAAGTGCGGCTTGATGAACGTTTACTGAATTGTAATAAGTGAGCTTAGATCTCGCGCCGTTATTAATTTTTTTTTACTGTCTTCAATGTTTGTGCGACATCTTGTCTGGATTGTGCCGAGTTTGTTCTGCAGGTTGCGATCATGCTTTATCTGTTCTGTGCGACCTGCGCAACGGAGTCGGATTACTCGCTTAGGGCGCGACTTGGTCTGATACTCGCCGTAAGGATGATATACCCCCCTGGGCGTCTATAATTAGAGGGGGTAGGTATGACATAAGTACGTTGTTGTGCTTTTGAACCCCTACCTCGCGAGTATCTTTTCCTGCTCGCGTGCTGCGACTTTGCTTTGCTCCTCGTTATTCCTTCTTCTTCTCCACTTTAAAACTCGCAAGATGGTTGGAGATGACGCCAGTGCTCGCCGCCAAGCCCATGCCGCCAACTTTGCGGATGCGGCTTTCAAGAAGTCAATCATCACCGAGCGCGACTTAGAGAACTTTAGCGAAAGACTCCTCCCCGAGGGATACTCGGCCAGGCTCCTGAGCCGTAGCGAGCGACTCAACACCTTCATCGAGGGCGCGCTGGTCCTTCCCCTTCGCCATTTTGATGCCGGTCTGCGTCTTCCACTATGGCCGGAGTATTGCGATATTCTCCGATACTTCGGCATAGTCCCCGCGCAGATCAACCCCAACAGCGTCGCCATCATCATGGGGTTCCTTTGTTATTTGCGTGAGGAGAGGATCATCTTCGATCTTTCCGTCTTCCGCAAAATATTCGCCTTCACCGCGACTGCCGAGGGCGTGGTCTATTTCAGCAGCCATGTCTGTACCCTGGTGGGGACGGCGAATAAAGTACATCGGTGGAGCGAGATGTTAGTCGTCGTCGAGGGCGACTTTGGTGACGTCCAGGGAAGGCCGCACCAGCCTGCTGATGTCGCCTTCCTTCCACCGATATTGGAGGGTGCGCACGAGCAACTCGTCGAATCGTTCCGAGGTCGCCGGTTCGATGTTATCTTTTGGCGACTAAACGTCAATACGCTGTTCGAGGTTCATTACAATGAAGGTAAATCTTAGCAAGGAACGTCTGTTGTATACTCATCGCGATAGTTGTTTGTTTACATTACTCGGCCTTTTGCAGAGCCAAACGAGCTCCCGGCGAGGCCGCTTCCTCCAGCCAAAGAAGTCGCCACCTCGATTTTTGAGCCCCACTCGCCGGCTGATATCGGCGAGAAGAAGAAACTCGCTAAGGGAAAAGGCAAAGCCAGGTCGCCGGGCCCCGCGACCAAGAAACAGAAGGTGTCGTCGCCGCATCTTGACGACCAGGATTCGCCTCTCCATGCTCGGCTTCCCCACTTCCACCCCAATTTCAACCTGGGGCTGGACGCGGTGGACGCATATGGTCGCCCGTTGGTGACCTGGGCGGCGGACGAGCATTTGGTGACGCTGAGCACCAACCTCCCCTCCTGGGCGGAGGAAGGGGAGGACAAGGGGGAGGCCTTTGCCGTCCTCTATGCGATGTATGGGCGAGGCGACGCCGAGTCGATGCTGGATCTCAGCGAGGAGGAACTCGCCCAGCAGGCGGCCTGCTCGCTCGCACGAGCCGTCGAACTAAATCATTTCGCGGCGAGGAGGATGCTGGAGAGGACGAAAGCCTTGAAGATCGTCAGTAAGAAGGCAATCGATCTCGGCATGGAATCTACTCGCTGGCGAGATTATGAGGTAAGTCGCCTCTACGCGCGATGTCGATGTCGCCCCACGCGATTCTTTTTTCTGACACCGTTCTTTGTCGCAGGCTGTCGAGATGGAAACCGCCAAAAAGCTCTCCGAGTATGAGGCGGAACTCGCCAAATCTCGGGCTGATCTGGAGGCAGCCCTAATCCGCGCCGCCGAGATGGAATCTCGTCTGGCCATTTTAGAAGCCGGCGCGAGTTCCTCTGCTCCTCAGCCATGGCCGGAGGACGATCCTCACTACGCTATCAAGCGATCTCGCATTTTGTGGGAGGAGAGATCGTCGGTTCGCCGCGAGATAGCCCGCGCGGCAGGCAACGTCGTCCTCGCGAGGCTGAGGATTAGCGGGAAGCTTGACGAGGGGGAGAAGGTGTTCACAGTTGACGAACTCATCCCTGAGATACTCGCCAAGACAATCTTGCCAGATCGCCTGCCTTCACCATTGTCGAGCTTTGGCAGCAGCGGCAGCGGCATCGGCAGCGACAACAGCAGCGGTAGCGGCAGTGGCAGCGGCAGCGGCAAGGAGGAGAGTGATGAAAGTGGCGAGGAAGAGGACGTCGATATTGGAGATGAGGAATATCGGCCTGATACTGGCGACGATGAGTCCTAGTTGCTCGTTGATATTCCTCATACTTGCATGATAGCCGTCAGAGAATTTTTGTAGCCAACACTTGAAAAATTTTTGAAACATTAATACAAGTTTGAATTATCACATTGTCGCTCTTTTTCCTTCTCGCATGCTTGTTGATTGATGATACTCGCTAGGCTCATAGGCTCGGGGAGAACGAGTCCTCGCGACGTTTACTCACACGCCGATATTGTTGATAATCGCGTAGATGATACTCGCACGACCGTAGTCGTTCTTCATAACTCGCACCCCGGCACTCGCCCGTAGCTACTCGCCATACCATCCTCGCACTTTGCTATGTCAGACTCGCACATTCGCCGATGCCTGCATGCATACTCGCCCCAATGCTGCTCGCATCATCCCACCGGGAAACTTGGTCTAACTCGAGTAGGTCGTTGGCCAATGCGCAGCAGAGGGGCTCGTGCAAGGATTTGGACTTACTAGGACCTGCCACTCGAGGACTTGAGCATTTGTTGGAGTCGACAGCTCTCAGGAGCCTTGCTCAACTAGAGTGGTGTAGGTCGACTCGGGGAGGCAAGTAGTCGGTCTGCAGGAGAGGAGCTCGTACAGAGGTCTCGGACTACGACATCACTCCAGCGAGGAACTCGATCTCACTCGAGGAGGTCTGTGGCCAATATGCAGGAGAGGAGCTCGTGCAGGGACTTGGACTTACGGGGACCTACCACTCGAGAACTTGAACATTGTTGGAGTCGACAGCTCTCAGGAGCCTTGCTCAATTGGAGTGGTGTAGGTCGACTCGGGGAGGCAAGTAGTCGGTGTGCAGGAGAGGAGCTCGTATAGAGGTCTCGGACTACGACATCACTCCAGCGAGAAACTCGATCTCACTCGAGGAGGTCTGTGGCCAATATGCAGGAGTGGAGCTCATGCAGGGACTTGGACTTACGGGGACCTACCACTCGAGGACTTGAACGTTGTTGGAGTCGATATCTCTCAGAAGCCTTGCTCAACTGGAGTGGTGTAGGTCGACTCGGGGAGGCAAGTAGTCGGTCTGCAGGAGAGGAGCTCGTACAGAGGTCTCGGACTACGACATCACTCCAGCGAGGAACTCGATCTCACTCGAGGAGGTCTGTGGCCAATATGCAGGAGAGGAGCTCGTGCAGGGACTTGGACTTACGGGGACCTGCCACTCGAGGACTTGAACGTTGTTGGAGTCGACAGCTCTCAGGAGTCTTGCTCAACTAGAGTGGTGTAGGTCGACTCGGGGAGACAAGTAGTCGGTCTGCAGGAGAGGAGCTCGTACAGAGGTCTCGGATTACGACATCACTCCAGCGAGGAACTCGATCTCACTCGAGGAGGTCTGTGGCCAATATGCAGGAGAGGAGCTCGTGCAGGGACTTGGACTTACGGGGACATGCCACTCGAGGACTTGAACGTTGTTGGAGTCGACAACTCTCAGGAGCCTTGATCAACTAGAGTGGTGTAGGTCGACTCGGGGAGGCAAGTAGTCGGTCTGTAGGAGAGGAGCTCGTACAGAGGTCTCGGACTACGACATCACTCCAGCGAGGAACTCGATCTCACTCGAGGAGGTCTGTGGCCAATATGCAGGAGAGGAGCTCGTGCAGGGACTTGAACTTACGGGGACCTACCACTCGAGGACTTGAACATTGCTTTTCCTGCTGCTTCAAGAGTTTAAAGATGGATTAAGCGCATCAATATCTTTGAGGAAGAAGAAAACAGAAATCGAACGACGATCTTGTCGACGTCGAGTTGGGAGGTTGACGTCCAACCCTGTTTCTGATAGTTCCTCCAGTCGGAGGAGAGATGCAATCGGGGGTAGCTAGGCCGACATGCAAGGGGGGAGCTGATCTCGGCAGTCAGTGCAGGGTTCCGGTCTTACAAGGGCTCTTATATCCCGAGGCATCGTCTCATCGTCCTAACTGGGCTATCCACGAGAAACAGGTCGAAGGCACGTTTCCCAGTCCAACCGCTGCGATCGCTCTCAGCTCTGCCAACTGGCTATAAGCGCAATGCAAGAGCGAGGGGTTATGTCTTTCCGAGGGTCCTCCAGGACGCACTCGCGACTAACATATTCTCTTGGGCCTATTATGGCTCCCTGGCTACTGGAGGGAAAGCCTGACCAGGTTGATCCTTCCTCAAATCCGAGAGGTTGGGGTCCAGACCTGTTCCCGCTAGTTCCTCCAGTCGGAGGAGAGATGCAGTCGGGGGTAGCTAGGCCGACATGCAAGGGGGGAGTTGATCTCGGCCGTCAATGCAGGGGTCCGGTCTTACAAGGACGCTTATATCCCGAGGCATCGTCTCATCGTCCGAACTGGGCTATCCAGGGGGAACGAGCTGACGGCCAGCTTCTCGGATCGATCTTGAAGCAAAACCTCGAGTTCTCAAAAAACTTGCGATAAAAAACAGGATGAACAGAAGAAGAATAGTTGTCATTGCATATATGTAACAGTATGTATAAACAAAATACATCATTGCCCGCTAAGAATAAAACCTTTTCAGGTCATACCCGGTCCAAGTACCTCTCAGCTGCTCTCCAACTTGATCCTGGAGATAATAGTCCCCGGTGGAGAGGCTTCCTGGACAATGAAGGGACCTTCCCAATTTGGATGCAGCTTGCCCACTGTTACTCCTCTTCCTGCGGCGTCTACCTTCTTCATAACCAGATCTCCGACGAGAAAATGCTTTAGGCGGACATTTTTGTCGAAGTGCTTCCCCATGCGCCGCTTGATCTCCTCTTGGCGGATGGAGGCCAAGTCACGAAGCTCTTCTACGAAATCCAGTGAGAGTCTTTGGGCGTCCTCATTCTCCAAGCGCCACTCTTCGCCACCATCTCCAGCTGCTATAACTCTCGGGCTCCGAATCTCGAATTCCACTGGGATGAGTGCCTCAGACCCGTGGGATAACTTGAAAGGAGTTTCCTCCGTGGCCGAGTTTGAAGTTGTCCTCAAAGCCCAGAGAACCGAGGGGAGCTGCTCCGCCCAGTTGCCTTTCAAGTTGGTGACTATATTCTTCAGAAGGTTGATAATCAACTTGTTGGCGGCTTCCACTTGTCCGTTGCTACGAGGATGATGCACAGAGGCGAATCGAAGATCCGTCCCTAGCTGCTTGCAGAAGTCCTCTAACTCTAAGCTGGCGAACTGCGGCCCGTTGTCGGTGACGATGGCCAGAGGAATCCCGAACCTGCATGCAATCTCCCCCCAAATGAAGTTATTCACGATCTGCGTCGTGGTCTTGGCTAAGGCCTTCGCCTCGATCCACTTGGAGAAGTAGTCGATCATGACAAGCACGAACTTCCTCTGCCCGCTGGCCTGAGAAAAGGGGCCGATCAAGTCCATTCCCCAGATGGCGAAGGGCCATGGAGCAGTGATCGAGCGAAGGTGTTGAGCTGGCTGTAGTTGAAGAGGCGCGAAAAGCTGGCACTGGAGGCACTTTTTGGAGAAGGCCTCCGTATCCTTCCTAATAGTGGGTCAGAAGTACCCATGTCTTAGAATCCTTTGTTCAAGAGTCCGAGCCCCCGAGTAACTGCCGCACTCTCCTGAGTGAATCTCCTCCAGGATACGAGGTATTTCAATCTCTGACAGGCACCGAGCCAGAGGACCTGAGATGGTTTTGCGGTAGAGTTCCCCTTATTGAAGCAAATAGTAGGCGGCTTTGTAGCGAAACTTCCTCTTGTCTCGTTCGCTGGCA
This sequence comes from Platanthera guangdongensis, assembly GCA_039583875.1. Classification (NCBI taxonomy): domain Eukaryota; kingdom Viridiplantae; phylum Streptophyta; class Magnoliopsida; order Asparagales; family Orchidaceae; genus Platanthera; species Platanthera guangdongensis. The sequence goes on from CM077158.1 coordinate 13,384,913, forward strand.
AGTATCTGACCCGTTGTTAGAAAAGAAACGAACGGATCCCTCCAAGATGCCCTCTGCTCGATTTCCATCATATCCCCTTCCTCGATGGATGGTCGGAAAAGTTCAGTCACGATCCCCCCAGCCCGGGGGCCGTATTTGGCAAGATAGTCAGCTTCTGAATTCTCCTCTCGGGGTACGTGCTCGACGAAGAAAGATTGAAACCCCCCAATCAGACCTTTCACCTTGATCAAGTACCGCTGTAAAATCAGATCATTCACCTCGAACTCGCCTCGGATCTGGGACGCGACCACCATCGAGTCGGTGAAGGCCCTGATATATCGAATCCCCAACTCCTTGGCGAGACGCAAGCCGGCCACCATGGCTTCGTACTCCGCCTGATTCTTGGTAACTAGGAAGAGAATCTCGACTGCTTGCTCGATCCTGGTTCCCTGAGGGCTTACGAGCACGACTCCGGCTCCCACAGAATATCTGCCCGAAGCCCCATCCACAAACATCTTCTAGGACACCGTGCTAGAAGAGCCTTCTTCTCCCTCCACCTCGACCGAGAAGTCGGCAAGGAAATCCGCCACCGCCTGCGGCTTGATTGCTACCCTTGGAGAGTAAGAAATATCGAACTCACTAAGCTCCACCGCCCACTTTGCCAGCCTGCCAGAGTGCTCCACTCCATCCAGGATACTCCGTAGAGGATGATCGGAGACGACCCTGATGGAGTGAGCTTGAAAATACAGACGGAGTCTTCGAGCCGAAACCACCAAAGCGAACACCAGCTTCTCCAAAATAGGGTACCTCGTCTCCGCCTGCCGCAGCACTCTACTAACATAGTAGATAGGAAGCTGCCTCTTGCCTTCCTCCCGAACCAGCACCGAACTAACTGCTTCCGCCCCGACTCCCAGGTAGAGGAAGAGATCTTCATTACCCCGCGGCCCCTGGAGGAGAGGAGCTTGGGTTAGCTGTTGCTTGAGCTTTCTGAAAGCCTCCTCGCACTCCACCGTCCACTCGAACTTCTGATTTCCCCGAAGGGTCTTGAAGAACGGAGAGCACTTCTCCCCTGCCTTGGACAAAAAACGGCTGAGGCCTGCCAGCCAGCCTTTGGACTTCCTTAGGATCCCTTGGCGACGCCATCTCCAGAATGGCCTTCACCTTGTCTGGATTAGGTTCCACCCCCCTGGGAGTAAGGAGGTGACCTAGAAATTTTCTCCTTCCTGCACCGAAGACGCACTTGGCCGGATTGAGTCGCATCTTGTACTTCCTCAGGGTGGCAAAAGTCTCCACCAGATCCGTTATATGCTCTGCGACGCTTTTGCTCTTGACGAGTAGGTCATCTACGTAAACCTCCAAGTTCCGCCCCTTGAAGATTTGATCCATCATCCTCTGGTAAGTGGCGCCTGCATTCTTGAGCCCGAAGGGCATCATCTTGTAGCTATAGCAGCCGTCGCTGGTTATGAAAGAGACGTCCCGACAGTCGGGGGGATGCATCCAGATCTGGTGATATCCTGAAAAAGCATCAAGAAAACTCATCACAGGAAACCCGACGGCGAAATCAACCAGCGCGTCGATTTGAGGCAAGTGGTAGCAATCTTTCGGGCAAGCTTTATTCAACATTGAAAAATCGATACATAAACGTCATCCCCCTCCAGGCTTTTTCATCATTACAACATTGGAGACCCAGCATGGATACTGGATCTCTGAGACAAACCCTGCCTTCAGCAGCTTCTCCACCTCTTCCCTGATCAGCTCGACCAGCATGGCGGCGCTCTTCCTCTGCTTTTGTCGAACTGGGGCCACCGCGGGATCCAGGTTGAGTCGATGACAAGCAACATCGGCGTCCACCCCCGGCATTTCGGCGGCGCTCCATGCAAAGACATCAACGTTGTCCTGCAGGCAAGCAGCCAGCTCTATCTTTCCCCCAAGCGGCAAGGATCCTCCCACCTTCAGCAGTCCTGGCTCTCCTCCTCGAGAGATCACCTCTATCTCCTCTACCTCCTCGGCAGCACACAACCCTTTTTCCTTCTCCAACAACTCTTCCAACTTCTCTGCGTCACTCATCCAGCTGATGGTGCTGACGGCGTTCAAGTAGCACTCCCTGGAAGCCTTGGGATCTCCCATGATCTTGATCTGCACATCTCCGCGGCAGTACTTCAGGCACTGCTGATAAGACGACGGAACGGCCCTGAAGTAATTGATAAGAGGCCGCCCGAAGATGGCGTTATAACCGCTCGGCGCGTCGACGATGATAAAGCGGCATCGGATCGACGTCCCACCGAGTGTAACTAGCAGCTCCACTGCTCCCTCCACCTCTTTCTTCTCTCCTGAGAAGCCAAAGAGCGGTCCATCTGCAGCTTGGACCTGGGACGCTTCCACCTGAAGCCCGACGAAGGTTCTCTTGAAGATGACGTTCACCGAGCTACCGTTGTCCGCGATGATTCGGTCGACGGTGAAGTCCTCGATGGCGGCTTGAATGACCAAGGCATCATGGAAGGGGTTCTCATTCCCCAACATATCTTCCTCCGAGAAGGTGATCTTCTTTAATGGAGGCGGGGTCTGCGACGTCGAAGCGACGTTCTTCCGATAGATTTGGTGAAGAATTCCCTTGCGGGAAGCTCCAAGCCCGGCCCCTCCATTGATCACACCTACATGCCCACCTCCTGGGCCATGTATTACTTCCCCACGAGTCCCCAGATCGACTCGGTCCTCGTTCCTCCTCCTTGCTGGAGCTTGGAATGCCACCTGCCCCACTGGGGCCTCCTGCCTCTGTTGCTCTCTTTTCGCCGCTCCTGCCTCCAGCCTCCTCCTTGCTTCCCAAAACTCGGGGCAAGCCAAGGTCTCGTGCCCCTCTACCCGATGAATATCGCAGTAAAGGGGAATCGCCGCCTCTTGGCGCATCGCTCGCTGTTCCCTCCGACGCCGCTTGTTGTCTTGGCGAGCGATGACCATTGTCTCCCTTCTTCCTCCTCCTCGGCCTCTCTCCTGCCGACTTCCATTCCTCCTCTCTTCCTGATACTGCTGCCTCGCTGGTCTCCATTGGGGGCGATTCTCTGGATACTGGAATCGCCTTTCCTCCCTTCCTCCTTCTCGAGCTTCCACCGTCCTTCTCTCTTCCTGTCTCTGAGGCCTCTCCTGCCTTGACGAGGATGGAGGAGCAGTTGCGGCTCGGCGATGACGCGATGGCGATGGCGACAGAGCACTTCCGGCGAGCGCGCGAGATGGGTTGGGCCGGGCGACATCCTCATCCCCCATAGAGGCCTAGGCCTTAGAATTTTTTCACTTTTTATTTTTCTTCTATTTGGAACTCACCAAGTGCGGCTTGATGAACGTTTACTGAATTGTAATAAGTGAGCTTAGATCTCGCGCCGTTATTAATTTTTTTTTACCGTCTTCAATGTTTGTGCGACATCTTGTCTGGATTGTGCCGAGTTTGTTCTGCAGGTTGCGATCATGCTTTATCTGTTCTGTGCGACCTGCGCAACGGAGTCGGATTACTCGCTTAGGGCGCGACTTGGTCTGATACTCGCCGTAAGGATGATATACCCCCCTGGGCGTCTATAATTAGAGGGGGTAGGTAGGACATAAGTACGTTGTTGTGCTTTTGAACCTCTACCTCGCGAGTATCTTTTCCTGCTCGCGTGCTGCGACTTTGCTTTGCTCCTCGTTATTCCTTCTTCTTCTCCACTTTAAAACTCGCAAGATGGTTGGAGATGATGCCAGTGCTCGCCGCCAAGCCCATGCCGCCAACTTTGCGGATGCGGCTTTCAAGAAGTCAATCATCACCGAGCGCGACTTAGAGAACTTTAGGGAAAGACTCCTCCCCGAGGGATACTCGGCCAGGCTCCTGAGCCGTAGCGAGCGACTCAACACCTTCATCGAGGGCGCGCTGGTCCTTCCCCTTCGCCATTTTGATGCCGGTCTGCGTCTTCCACTATGGCCGGAGTATTGCGATATTCTCCGATACTTCGGCATAGTCCCCGCGCAGATCAACCCCAACAGCGTCGCCATCATCATGGGGTTCCTTTGTTATTTGCGTGAGGAGAGGATCATCTTCGATCTTTCCGTCTTCCGCAAAATATTCGCCTTCACCGCGACTGCCGAGGGCGTGGTCTATTTCAGCAGCCATGTCTGTACCCTGGTGGGGACGGCGAATAAAGTACATCGGTGGAGCGAGATGTTAGTCGTCGTCGAGGGCGACTTTGGTGACGTCCAGGGAAGGCCGCACCAGCCTGCTGATGTCGCCTTCCTTCCACCGATATTGGAGGGTGCGCGCGAGCAACTCGTCGAATCGTTCCGAGGTCGCCGGTTCGATGTTATCTTTTGGCGACTAAACGTCAATACGCTGTTCGAGGTTCATTACAATGAAGGTAAATCTTAGCAAGAAACGTCTGTTGTATACTCGTCGCGATAGTTGTTTGTTTACATTACTCGGCCTTTTGCAGAGCCAAACGAGCTCCCGGCGAGGCCGCTTCCTCCAGCCAAAGAAGTCGCCACCTCGATTTTTGAGCCCCACTCGCCGGCTGATATCGGCGAGAAGAAGAAACTCGCCAAGGGAAAAGGCAAAGCCAGGTCGCCGGGCCCCGCGACCAAGAAACAGAAGGTGTCGTCGCCGCATCTTGACGACCAGGATTCGCCTCTCCATGCTCGGCTTCCCCACTTCCACCCCAATTTCAACCTGGGGCTGGACGCGGTGGACGCATATGGTCGCCCGTTGGTGACCTGGGCGGCGGACGAGCATTTGGTGACGCTGAGCACCAACCTCCCCTCCTGGGTGGAGGAAGGGGAGGACAAGGGGGAGGCCTTTGCCGTCCTCTATGCGATGTATGGGCGAGGCGACGCCGAGTCGATGCTGGATCTCAGCGAGGAGGAACTCGCCCAGCAGGCGGCCTGCTCGCTCGCACGAGCCGTCGAACTAAATCATTTCGCGGCGAGGAGGATGCTGGAGAGGACGAAAGCCTTGAAGATCGTCAGTAAGAAGGCAATCAATCTCGGCATGGAATCTACTCGCTGGCGAGATTATGAGGTAAGTCGCCTCTACGCGCGATGTCGATGTCGCCCCACGCGATTCTTTTTTCTGACTCCGTTCTTTGTCGCAGGCTGTCGAGATGGAAACCGCCAAAAAGCTCTCCGAGTATGAGGCGGAACTCGCCAAATCTCGGGCTGATCTGGAGGCAGCCCTAATCCGCGCCGCCGAGATGGAATCTCGTCTGGCCATTTTAGAAGCCGGCGCGAGTTCCTCTGCTCCTCAGCCATGGCCGGAGGACGATCCTCACTACGCTATCAAGCGATCTCGCATTTTGTGGGAGGAGAGGTCGTCGGTTCGCCGCGAGATAGCCCGCGCGGCAGGCAACGTCGTCCTCGCGAGGCTGAGGATTAGCGGGAAGCTTGACGAGGGGGAGAAGGTGTTCACAGTTGACGAACTCATCCCTGAGATACTCGCCAAGACAATCTCGCCAGATCGCCTGCCTTCACCATTGTCGAGCTTTGGCAGCAGCGGCAGCGGCAGCGACAACAGCAGCGGTAGCGGCAGTGGCAGCGGCAGCGGCAGCGACGAGGAGGAGAGTGATGAAAGTGGCGAGGAAGAGGACGTCGATATTGGAGATGAGCAATATCGACCTGATACTGGCGACGATGAGTCCTAGTTGCTCGTTGATATTCCTCATACTTGCATGATAGCCGTCAGAGAATTTTTGTAGCCAACACTTGAAAAATTTTTGAAACATTAATACAAGTTTGAATTATCACATTGTCGCTCTTTTTCCTTCTCGCATGCTTGTTGATTGATGATACTCGCTAGACTCATAGGCTCGGGGAGAACGAGTCCTCGCGACGTTTACTCACACGCCGATATTGTTGATAATCGCGTAGCTGATACTCGCACGACCGTAGTCGTTCTTCATAACTCGCACCCCGGCACTCGCCCGTAGCTACTCGCCATACCATCCTCGCACTTTGCTATGTCAGACTCGCACATTCGCCGATGCCTGCGTGCATACTCGCCCCAATGCTGCTCGCATCATCCCACCGGGAAACTTGGTCTAACTCGAGTAGGTCGTTGGCCAATGCGCAGCAGAGGGGCTCGTGCAAGGATTTGGACTTACTAGGACCTGCCACTCGAGGACTTGAGCATTTGTTGGAATCGACAGCTCTCAGGAGCCTTGCTCAACTAGAGTGGTGTAGGTCGACTCGGGGAGGCAAGTAGTCGGTCTGCAGGAGAGGAGCTCGTACAGAGGTCTCGGACTACGACATCACTCCAGCGAGGAACTCGATCTCACTCGAGGAGGTCTGTGGCCAATATGCAAGAGAGGAGCTCGTGCAGGGACTTGGACTTACGGGGACCTACCACTCGAGAACTTGAACATTGTTGGAGTCGACAGCTCTCAGGAGCCTTGCTCAACTGGAGTGGTGTAGGTCGACTCGGGGAGGCAAGTAGTCGGTGTGCAGGAGAGGAGCTCGTATAGAGGTCTCGGACTACGACATCACTCCAGCGAGAAACTCGATCTCACTCGAGGAGGTCTGTGGCCAATATGCAGGAGTGGAGCTCATGCAGGGACTTGGACTTACGGGGACCTACCACTCGAGGACTTGAACGTTGTTGGAGTCGATATCTCTCAGAAGCCTTGCTCAACTAGAGTGGTGTAGGTCGACTCGGGGAGGCAAGTAGTCGGTCTGCAGGAGAGGAGCTCGTACAGAGGTCTCGGACTACGACATCACTCCAGCGAGGAACTCGATCTCACTCGAGGAGGTCTGTGGCCAATATGCAGGAGAGGAGCTCGTGCAGGGACTTGGACTTACGGGGACCTGCCACTCGAGGACTTGAACGTTGTTGGAGTCGACAGCTCTCAAGAGCCTTGCTCAACTAGAGTGGTGTAGGTCGACTCGGGGAGACAAGTAGTCGGTCTGCAGGAGAGGAGCTCGTACAGAGGTCTCGGACTACGACATCACTCCAGCGAGGAACTCGATCTCACTCGAGGAGGTCTGTGGCCAATATGCAGGAGAGGAGCTCGTGCAGGGACTTGGACTTACGGGGACCTGCCACTCGAGGACTTGAACGTTGTTGGAGTCGACAGCTCTCAGGAGCCTTGATCAACTAGAGTGGTGTACGTCGACTCGGGGAGGCAAGTAGTCGGTCTGCAGGAGAGGAGCTCGTACAGAGGTCTCGGACTACGACATCACTCCAGCGAGGAACTCGATCTCACTCGAGGAGGTCTGTGGCCAATATGCAGGAGAGGAGCTCGTGCAGGGACTTGAACTTACGGGGACCTACCACTCGAGGACTTGAACATTGCTTTTCCTGCTGCTTCAAGAGTTTAAAGATGGATTAAGCGCATCAATATCTTTGAGGAAGAAGAAAACAGAAATCGAACGACGATCTTGTCGACGTCGAGTTGGGAGGTTGGCGTCCAACCCTGTTCCTGATAGTTCCTCCAGTCGGAGGAGAGATGCAATCGGGGGTAGCTAGGCCGACATGCAAGGGGGGAGTTGATCTCGGCAGTCAGTGCAGGGTTCCGGTCTTACAAGGGCTCTTATATACCGAGGCATCGTCTCATCGTCCTAACTGGGCTATCCACGAGAAACAGGTCGAAGGCACGTTTCCCAGTCCAACCGCTGCGATCGCTCTCAGCTCTGCCAACTGGCTATAAGCGCAATGCAAGAGCGAGGGGTTATGTCTTTCCGAGGGTCCTCCAGGACGCACTCGCGACTAACATATTCTCTTGGGCCTATTATGGCTCCCTGGCTACTGGAGGGAAAGCCTGACCAGGTTGATCCTTCCTCAAATCCGAGAGGTTGGGGTCCAGACCTGTTCCCGCTAGTTCCTCCAGTCGGAGGAGAGATGCAGTCGGGGGTAGCTAGGCCGACATGCAAGGGGGGAGCTGATCTCGGCCGTCAATGCAGGGGTCCGGTCTTACAAGGACGCTTATATCCCGAGGCATCGTCTCATCGTCCGAACTGGGCTATCCAGGGGGAACGAGCTGACGGCCAGCTTCTCGGATCGATCTTGAAACAAAACCTCGAGTTCTCAGAAAACTTGCGATAAAAAACAGGATGAACAGAAGAAGAATAGTTGTCATTGCATATATGTAACAGTATGTATAAACAAAATACATCATTGCCCGCTAAGAATAAAACCTTTTCAGGTCATACCCGATCCAAGTACCTCTCAGCTGCTCTCCAACCTGATCCTGGAGATAATAGTCCCCGGTGGAGAGGCTTCCTTGCAATGAAGGGACCTTCCCAATTTGGATGCAGCTTGCCCACTGTTGCTCCTCTTCCTGCGGCGTCTACCTTCTTCATAACCAGATCTCCGACGAGAAAATGCTTTAGGCGGACATTTTTGTCGAAGTGCTTCCCCATGCGCCGCTTGATCTCCTCTTGGCGGATGGAGGCCAAGTCACGAAGCTCTTCTACGAAATCCAGTGAGAGTCTTTGGGCGTCCTCATTCTCCAAGCGCCACTCTTCGTCACCATCTCCAGCTGCTATAACTCTCGGGCTCCGAATCTCGAATTCCACTGGGATGAGTGCCTCAGACCCGTGGGATAACTTGAAAGGAGTTTCCCCCGTGGCCGAGTTTGAAGTTGTCCTCAAAGCCCAGAGAACCGAGGGGAGCTGCTCCGCCCAGTTGCCTTTCAAGTTGGTGACTATATTCTTCAGAAGGTTGATAATCAACTTGTTGGCGGCTTCCACTTGTCCGTTGCTACGAGGATGATGCACAGAGGCGAATCGAAGATCCGTCTCTAGCTGCTTGCAGAAGTCCTCTAACTCTAAGCTGGCGAACTGCGGCCCGTTGTCGGTGACGATGGCCAGAGGAATCCCGAACCTGCATGCAATCTCCCCCCAAATGAAGTTATTCACGATCTGCGTCGTGGTCTTGGCTAAGGCCTTCGCCTCGATCCACTTGGAGAAGTAGTCGATCATGACAAGCACGAACTTCCTCTGCCCGCTGGCCTGAGAAAAGGGGCCGATCAAGTCCATTCCCCAGATGGCGAAGGGCCATGGAGAAGTGATCGAGCGAAGGTGTTGAGCTGGCTGTAGTTGAAGAGGAGCGAAAAGCTGGCACTGGAGGCACTTTTTGGAGAAGGCCTCCGTATCCTTCCTAATGGTGGGCCAGAAGTACCCATGCCTTAGAATCCTTTGTTCAAGAGTCCGAGCCCCCGAGTAACTGCCGCACTCTCCTGAGTGAATCTCCTCCAGGATACGAGGTATTTCAATCTCTGACAGGCACCGAGCCAGAGGACCTGAGATGGTTTTGCGGTAGAGTTCCCCTTATTGAAGCAAATAGTAGGCGGCTTTGTAGCGAAACTTCCTCTTGTCTCGTTCGCTGGCAGGTATCTGACCCGTTGTTAGAAAAGAAACGAACGGATCCCTCCAAGATGCCCTCTGCTCGATTTCCATCATATCCCCTTCCTCGATGGATGGTCGGAAAAGTTCAGTCACGATCCCCCCAGCCCGGGGGCCGTATTTGGCAAGATAGTCAGCTTCTGAATTCTCCTCTCGGGGTACGTGCTCGACGAAGAAAGATTGAAACCCCCCAATCAGACCTTTCACCTTGATCAAGTACCGCTGTAAAATCAGATCATTCACCTCGAACTCGCCTCGGATCTGGGACGCGACCACCATCGAGTCGGTGAAGGCCCTGATATATCGAATCCCCAACTCCTTGGCGAGACGCAAGCCGGCCACCATGGCTTCGTACTCCGCCTGATTCTTGGTAACTAGGAAGAGAATCTCGACTGCTTGCTCGATCCTGGTTCCCTGAGGGCTTACGAGCACGACTCCGGCTCCCACAGAATATCTGCCCGAAGCCCCATCCACAAACATCTTCTAGGACACCGTGCTAGAAGAGCCTTCTTCTCCCTCCACCTCGACCGAGAAGTCGGCAAGGAAATCCGCCACCGCCTGCGGCTTGATTGCTACCCTTGGAGAGTAAGAAATATCGAACTCACTAAGCTCCACCGCCCACTTTGCCAGCCTGCCAGAGTGCTCCACTCCATCCAGGATACTCCGTAGAGGATGATCGGAGACAACCCTGATGGAGTGAGCTTGAAAATACAGACGGAGTCTTCGAGCCGAAACCACCAAAGCGAACACCAGCTTCTCCAAAATAGGGTACCTCGTCTCCGCCTGCCGCAGCACTCTACTAACATAGTAGATAGGAAGCTGCCTCTTGCCTTCCTCCCGAACCAGCACCGAACTAACTGCTTCCGCCCCGACTCCCAGGTAGAGGAAGAGATCTTCATTACCCCGCGGCCCCTGGAGGAGAGGAGCTTGGGTTAGCTGTTGCTTGAGCTTTCTGAAAGCCTCCTCGCACTCCACCGTCCACTCGAACTTCTGATTTCCCCGAAGGGTCTTGAAGAACGGAGAGCACTTCTCCCCTGCCTTGGACAAAAAACGGCTGAGGCCTGCCAGCCAGCCTTTGGACTTCCTTAGGATCCCTTGGCGACGCCATCTCCAGAATGACCTTCACCTTGTCTGGATTAGGTTCCACCCCCCTGGGAGTAAGGAGGTGACCTAGAAATTTTCTCCTTCCTGCACCGAAGACGCACTTGGCCGGATTGAGTCGCATCTTGTACTTCCTCAGGGTGGCAAAAGTCTCCACCAGATCCGTTATATGCTCTGCGACGCTTTTGCTCTTGACGAGTAGGTCATCTACGTAAACCTCTAAGTTCCGCCCCTTGAAGATTTGATCCATCATCCTCTGGTAAGTGGCGCCTGCATTCTTGAGCCCGAAGGGCATCATCTTGTAGCTATAGCAGCCGTCGCTGGTTATGAAAGAGACGTCCCGGCAGTCGGGGGGATGCATCCAGATCTGGTGATATCCTGAAAAAGCATCAAGAAAACTCATCACAGGAAACCCGACGGCGAAATCAACCAGCGCGTCGATTTGAGGCAAGTGGTAGCAATCCTTCGGGCAAGCTTTATTCAACATTGAAAAATCGATACATAAACGTCATCCCCCTCCAGGCTTTTTCACCATTACAACATTGGAGACCCAGCCTGGATACTGGATCTCTGAGACAAACCCTGCCTTCAGCAGCTTCTCCACCTCTTCCCTGATCGGCTCGACCAGCATGGCGGCGCTCTTCCTCTGCTTTTGTCGAACTGGGGCCACCGCGGGATCCAGGTTGAGTCGATGACAAGCAACATCGGCGTCCACCCCCGGCATTTCGGCGGCGCTCCATGCAAAGACATCAACGTTGTCCTGCAGGCAAGCAGCCAGCTCTATCTTCCCCCCAAGCGGCAAGGATCCTCCCACCTTCAGCAGTCCTGGCTCTCCTCCTCGAGAGATCACCTCTATCTCCTCCACCTCCTCGGCAGCACACAACCCTTTTTCCTTCTCCAACAACTCTTCCAACTTCTCTGCGTCACCCATCCAGCTGATGGTGCTGACGGCGTTCAAGTAGCACTCCCTGGAAGCCTTGGGATCTCCCATGATCCTGATCTGCACATCTCCGCGGCAGTACTTCAGGCACTGCTGATAAGACGACGGAACGGCCCTGAAGTAATTGATAAGAGCCCGCCCGAAGATGGCGTTATAACCGCTCGGCGCGTCGACGATGATGAAGCGGCATCGGATCGACGTCCCACCGAGTGTAACTAGCAGCTCCACTGCTCCCTCCACCTCTTTCTTCTCTCCTGAGAAGCCAAAGAGCGGTCCATCTGCAGCTTGGACCTGGGACGCTTCCACCTGAAGCCCGACGAAGGTTCTCTTGAAGATGACGTTCACCGAGCTACCGTTGTCCGCGATGATTCGGTCGACGGTGAAGTCCTCGATGGCGGCTTGAATGACCAAGGCATCATGGAAGGGGTTCTCATTCCCCAACATATCTTCCTCCGAGAAGGTGATCTTCTTTAATGGAGGCGGGGTCTGCGACGTCGAAGCGACGTTCTTCCGATAGATTTGGTGAAGAATTCCCTTGCGGGAAGCTCCAAGCCCGGCCCCTCCATTGATCACACCTACATGCCCACCTCCTGGGCCATGTATTACTTCCCCACGAGTCCCCAGATCGACTCGGTCCTCGTTCCTCCTCCTTGCTGGAGCTTGGAATGCCACCTGCCCCACTGGGGCCTCCTGCCTCTGTTGCTCTCTTTTCGCCGCTCCTGCCTCCAGCCTCCTCCTTGCTTCCCAAAACTCGTGGCAAGCCAAGGTCTCGTGCCCCTCTACCCGATGAATATCGCAGTAAAGGGGAATCGCCTCCTCTTGGCGCATCGCTCGCTGTTCCCTCCGACGCCGCTTGTTGTCTTGGCGAGCGATGACCATTGTCTCCCTTCTTCCTCCTCGGCCTCTCTCCTGCCGACTTCCATTCCTCCTCTCTTCTTGATACTGCTGCCTCGCTGGTCTCCATTGGGGGCGATTCTCTGGATACTGGAATCGCCTTTCCTCCCTTCCTCCTTCTCGAGCTTCCGCCGTCTTTCTCTCTTCCTGTCTCCGAGGCCTCTCCTGCCTCCTTTCTTCAACCCTCCTGGGTTCTTCTCTCTTCCTGCTCTCTTTCCTCCTTGGCTCTTCCTTCTTCCTTTCCTCTTTCCTTTCTGGCGTCCTCCTCGACTTTGACCCCGAAGGTCTTGCTTCACTCCTCTCCGCCGCTATCTCCCCATCCAGCCTCGCTAAGAAGTCTTTGTTCTTCTCCTCCCCTAGAACAAAAGTGTTCGCCTTCTCTATCATTTCTTCAAAAGATCTCGGGGGATTGGACCCCATCTCCAGGCTGAACAAAACTTGCTTCAACCCGAACTTAAGGGCCACCATCAAGGTAAAACTGTCCACCTCCTCCACCTCCAAAATCTCCTCTTGGAAACGGTCGATATAGTGTCTCAAACTCTCGTGTTGCCCCTGAACGATTTTGAAGAGGGTTGTCGCTTCCTTCTTCCTCTTCTTCGAAGTCGTGAACCTTGTCATAAGGCCCCGACGCAAATCTGAGTAGTACACGGACCCTGCCGGTAGTTGATGGAACCAATCCCGAGCATTTCCCTTGAGGGTGATGGAGAAGAACCTGCACTTGAAGGCATCGGACATGTTGCGAATGGAGACGACATCTTCAAACCACTGGAGGTGTCTGACAGGGTCGTCTCTGCCGGAGTAGTAAGTAAGAACGGGTTCCCTGAACCCTTCTGGAACTGGGGCGGCGAGGATCTCGTCACAGAAGGGGCTCCTCCCTCCCTGGCGGTGACGAGTTTCATCCTCGCTGGAGATGTCATACTCGTTGTAGTGCCGAGTATCTCTGAACCTCGCCGGCGACATTGGATCCCGAAAACGGACCGCTTGGCTGCTCGCCGGATAAAGTCGCGACTGCATTGGTCGTTCTTCCCTTGCCCAAGCGGGCTCCTTTCTAGCTCGCCTCGGCGACGCTTCCTCTTCTAGCGGCGTCAGGCGACGGGGAGAAGTCGTCGTGACCTCTGGGCGCTGAGTGAAACCGGTGAGAATGGTTTGCTCGATCTTCCTCGCGAACTCTTCAAACGCGGCCACTGTCACAAACTCGCCACCTCGCGCGGCGTCTCCTCCTACTGCCGAGTTGCCGACCAACTCTCCTTGCTCGCCACCAATGGCCATCTCACTCAACTTCTAAACTTTCCTCCTTGGCTGCGATCCACCCTCACCGCACCAAGTGTTGAAGCCAGGAAAAATCTCAACCCCAGAATTCGGACCAAAGCCGCCTAAGGTTACTGGCTCAGAAGCTAGATCAGACGGCAAAGATGACTAGAACGAAGAAACAGGTCAAACAGGACCCCAGATGTTGCGGCAGGAAGGACCCACCACGTACCCGGATGCTCGGAAGGAGCATCCACTTCTCAACCAAGGATGACCGAACTGGGTACGAGGGAAGCTAGCTAGCGAGGTCGCAAGCTCGCGACTAACTCTCCAAGGAAAAGGAATCCAAAGATTTAGCTAGTATCCCGAAACTGAAGCGCGCGAGTATCCTGCCGAGGATTTTCAGTGCTCCACCTCGTACCCCTGGGGTCATATTTATAGGCAAATGCAATGGGGGGGAGGGGTCATATTTATACCCCACCCCCTGGCGACTAGGCGACTTCCAGAGGAACTCGCACTGGCTGGGCGAGTATCTCGCCTAGTCGCCCACCTGGCGAGTATGCGAGGGGAGCTCGTCTATACTCGCCCACGCCTTCCGCGATCTTGAGTGTTGACTTTGACTTCTCCTGACTTGGCTGTGGTAGGGCCCACTCTCGACAAATACGGGTTGTACACATGTCATCCATCTAGACTTACCCTACTTCCGCCACACTTGCATACATTCCTTTGAGTTACACACTCACGATATCTGTCCAGCGTCACAACGTAATAAAAATTATACAGGGCAAAAAAATATAGATAGTCATGAATTAATTATTTTTCAAAGCAAAATCATTTGTTTACTAAATAAAAATAATCAACCGATTCACCAAATGAATTTGACAGGTTTCATAGTTTTTAAAAGAGGACTTAACAATTACATAAGAATCTTATCATTGCTCATTCAATCTATGCATATTCCATTAAGGAGGAACTAACAATTATACCTTAACATGTGCGCCATTTAAGAATGAGCTTATCAGCCTATAGCCTATATGATAGAATCTAAGCTAGCAACGTCATCGAATGAGTTGGGACAGTTCACAAAGTAGAGTAGCTCAATACTTACATTAACGACTACATTGAGATCGGTACACATATTTCAGATCTCTCGACAAAACACTAATGGGTCTACTTCCTCATTAGGGTACAACCTCACATCACAACATCCTTTCACGTCCTCAATCCCGACACTCTCTCAAGTCATGGAGCAAGCTCATTGTGTTGAAGAAGGGTTATATGCTCTTTGGGCACTACCCTGCCCTACTACCAACCCCCAAACTGTCACATTGAATACCCTCCATCTCTCAGCAAAGCCCCACAATCATCAACATTACGCCCCAATACTAATTGGGCTACTTCCTCATTAGGGTACAACCTCACATCACAACATTCTTTCACATCCTCAATCCTGACACTTTCTTTCAAGTCATGGAGCAAGCTCATTATGTTGAAGAAGGGTTATATGCTCTCTTGGGCTACCCTGCCCTACTACCAACCCCAAAACTGCCACATTGAATACGCTCCATCTCTCAGCAACATCTTCGAATGAGTTGGGACAGTTCACAAAGTAGAGTAGCTCAATACTTAGATTAACGACTACATTGAGATCAGTACACCTATTCCAGACCTCTCGACAAAACACTAATTGGGCTACTTCCTCATTAGGGTACAACCTCACATCACAACATCCTTTCACGTCCTCAATCCCAACACTTTCTCTCAAGTCATGGAGCAAGCACATATGTTGAAGAAGGGATATATGCTCTCTTGAGCACTACCCTACCCTACTACCAACCCCAAAACTGCCACATTGAATACCCTTCATCTCTCAACAAATTAAACCCCACAATCATCAACCCCAGAACTCCCCATCACGCTGCTTATCATACAAATTATCTCGACCTTTGTTGTCAAGGACCTATTTTCGCTGCAAGCAGTATTATTCCCATATCCACCAATGCCCAAATAAAAAATTGCGCATTCTACTTAGACTGATGAAGATATCACCCTTGCTGAATTTGAGGCTCTCGAGTTCGAGAATGACCCTACCATCACTCGACCTCGAGGCTAGGGGTGTGCATAAAAAACCGAAACCGACTGATCCCGACCGAACCGATCAAGGCGAACTGATTTTCGAATCGAACCAATCGGTTTAGTTCGGCTTTGGTTTAGGGAGGCTGAAAACCAACATCATTTCAATTCAGTTTGTTGGTTGGGTAAACCGAAAAAACCAAACCGAACTGAACCTAACTGTTGGAGAATAAAAACTATTAGCAAAGCTTATGTATTATAATTCCATTTTTGATCAAGATATCCAACTTCTTCGCTCTAGGTGACAACAACTAACACTAAAATAGGTAAACTAATAATCTAGAAAATTATATATACTTAAGTTATCAATCAACTTGACTAGTTCGACCATAATATTATCCCTAAGTTATCGTAATATGCATGCATACATCAATTATTTTTTGTTTGATTAAATATAAAAGGAGCATGGATTATATTCATAATTAACTTCCACTGGACTAAAATTAACGCATATTATATAGCATATGACACAATAAATTACTTTAAATAAATAAAACTAAGAGTAACTATTTCTAAGTTAACTCTACATAAAAATCAATGTCATTTAAGTAAAAAAGAAAGTAATGAGAACTCAAAGAAAATATTTTGGGCAAATTCTATTACAAATTAGCTATGTCAAAACAACGAACCGAGATTTAAAAACCAAACCATATGGATTCGGTTCGATTTCAATTTGGGATGTGTGGAAACTGAGGGTATTCGACTTGGTTTTGGTTTTACCCCAAACCAAACCAACCCGCTTACTAGCTTACCTCGAGGAAAATGTCAATTTTGGGAGGATTATTGATAGAAATACACATTGTGGACGACCCTCCTGGCGAGTACTGAAGACAAAAGCGTTTCCAAGTTATCATCTATTAATACTGTCATTTAACTAGTAATATGTTTTATGTAATTTTTCCTTCAAGGGGATGTTTGTTAATTTTTGTCATTAGAGTGTCTCATATATAAGGGAGAATAATTGAGTCTTAGTGTCTTAGAATATCGTGAATGTAAGCACTCACTTAGAGAGGGATCCTTAAGGGGAACAACCCTCCAAGGGATTGGCGTGACCATACCTCGCGAGTTGTAACACACTTTTCGATTATACTGCAATTGATTAATTTTCGTTCAATATAAATTAGTCCAACATGCCCATGCCTTTGTTGCTTCCTTCGACTACTTGTATACCGCACGTTGCGCTAGCGTGCGATATCCAAACATGTGATTCACGATAAAGGCACATCTGCTTGTCTCAGTCAAACCCTAGTGCGTCAGAGAAGCTCGTTATACCCACAACTCCAACCTTACTACAACGAGACAGTCACTTATCTTCGTCGATCTAGCGCACCACACTCAACGAGCTGCTCATGTGTCCTCCCGTTAGCGTGACGATTACTTGTCTTGGTTGTTCTCACAGGCCACAAGAATCGAGGCACGTCAAAGCGTCTTCTGCTATATTCACGCCTGAAATCAGTCATATTCTTGCTTCAAGAAGTTCAGTAGCGGCGGCTTCCCTCTTCCACAAATAACCACCATTCCAACGGCCTTACTCCACACAACAATGGTCCTTTCACCGGTCATTCCGCCACTAGGAGTCATCGGCCTCTTGGCACCTGCCCTTTTTATGCATACTCGTCACCAGTTCAATGTCCATCCACAAAGACAACATGGATCTCATGGTCATCGGCTTGTTGGGTCGCATGGATCGTGTCGAGACTTCCTTATGTAACTTATAGATTATGCAGGAGATCAATGCCTCCTCATCAGCCACTCAAATCCTACACCACAGCCACCCGCGACCTCGGACTAGCTGACTGTAGACATGCTGCACATTACTGTCACTTCTTTTGTTCTCCAACCCCTAGTCAACACCCACTACTCAAATTACTGACACCTCAGCATCCAAGTGTTCATGGGACTGATTCCCTCAGGTGAATTGCTCATGCCGAACATGTTTTTGAACAATACAACTTTAGAAGGTCCCTCAGTCCACCATCTACATGATGGGATCCGTTGGACCTACCAAACAAGCCCAACTATAACATAGATGCCAGTCAAGGAGCTTATCTGTCGATATGATAGTCATTACAATAACAATGTCTTTGAGTGACTTGGGACAGTATGCCAAACAATGTTGATTACTACTTACAACAACGACTTCATCGAGGTAGCAACAAATGTTCCATGCTTATGAGCAAAATACTACTTGGGCTACTTCCTCATTGGATTATAACCACATCAGGGGATGCCTTCACAGCCTCAATCCGGACACTCTCTTCAAGCCATGAAGAAAACTCATTTTGTTGAAGATGAGTATTATGCCCTCTCAGGCACTAATCCCGTCTCGCTACTAGCCACCAAATTGCCACACAAATACCTCCCCCTCCCCCCAACATCTCCCAGTTAGGCTACCATATTGATCAACATGACGCCTCAATGCCACTAGTACAAATGTTCCCCCTCCTGCTGTCTCACCCAAATTAAACCGCTTATCACACCAAACTTATCTTGATTTCTGTCGTTTGGGTCTCAATTTTCGTTGCAAGCAGCCTTACTCCCCAACCCACCAATGCCCAAAAGAACTGTGCATTCTACTCAACCTGAAGACAAAGACATCACCATCCCTGACTTTGAGGCTCTTGAGGTTGAGGATGGCTGATGTAGAGGTAGGCTAGTGGTGCACAAAACCTACAACACTAGGTGATAGTGCAAGGGTGACACACTAATCCAACTCTACATGCAATGCGATGCCGATATTTTAACGAATAAGTTTAAGCAATGAAAATCCAGCAACCACGTAGATATTAAAAATAGAAAAACAAATATTTATTTTGGCAATTTTATAATGGCTTTGCTCCGCTCGGAGGGCCAAAGCAAAGCGCGCGGCGAATAGTTCCTCATGCAAATTATTAGGGCACCAAAACAACCTTCTACTAGCAAGAATCGCAGCACAATATAATAAATCACCAAGTGAAAATACTGAATCAAATAGTACAATACTATAAACGCTCACGAATTAGAGGGCTGAACCGAAGCACTGAAGATTTGGAGGGCCGGAAGTGTAAATCGGTGATCGAAGATGGAACCGGTGGTGAGGCGACGGTGGCGGTGGCTGCCCTTTGCGGAAAACGGTGGTAGCAGAGAGTAAAACGGTGGATCTGGCCACAAATAAGAAGATCCAGGCAGGGGCTGGGTAGATCCGATGTGTAAGAGCGGATCCGGACAAAAATGACAAGTATGAGTGGTGGAAATAACGGATCGGGAGGCTATAATCCTATATCTGGACGGATCTAGAATTTTAGGGTTGTTAGGATGGTGGATCCACGGAGGGGAGTTGGCGGATTAGGGAGGAGGGGAAGGAGGAGGCCGGCGTGAACAGTATTGAGGTGGGAAGCAGGCGGGTGAACAGTGCCGGATGAACAGTGTTGGATGAACAATGTCAGATGAACAGTGTCAGACGAATAGTGTTCGGTAGTAGGGGGTTTGGGGGTTGTATGGGCTGCGGATGAGGGTTTCAGAGGGGGAAGAAGAAGGTTATGAATGGGTAGTACCTTGGGGAGGAGTTTGGCGGCCTAGGAGTCGTCACCCAAGGTTCCACGACATCGGCAACGGGGAGGGATCGCTGGAATCCGGGAATACTTCTTCTCCAAATTCTGCAATGTTCAATTCAGCCTCTCACCACTCTTATTTATAATAAAAGAAGCACTAGGGCATCCCATTCGATGACTATGATTGGCCGGCGGGAGATGCCTCAAAATACATGAAATAAAAGTCCAAAAAACATAAAGTAATACAAGATTTTGACTCGCGGCGACGCTCCGGACGCAATCACGGAGTCCGATCGTCGATCCGGACACGCCATATATGGAAAGTTGTCAAATCAGCCCCGAACGGGCCCAAAGCACGTCTTCGTCTCTGCTCCGCATCAATGGCCATACAAGAACTCGACCTAGAGGGCATGTAAGGATTGATAGGAATACACACAACGGACGAAACTCCTCGCGACTATTGAAGAGTCAAAGTTGTCTCTTTGTTATCGTGTATTAATATTGTGGTTTAATTAGTGTCGCATCTATGTAAATTTCCCTTCAAGGGGAATTTTGGCATTTTATGAAACTAGATTGTTCTACTCTATATAAGAGAAAAGAGTCGACTCTTCAAATACCTTAGAAAGTCTTTTGTAAGCCCACACTTGGAGAGAGATCCTTAGGGGGAACCAAATCCAAAAGAGATTGGCACAACCATACCTTGCGAGTTTTGTTCAACATTTCGACTACAATGCAATCTGTTATTTTCCATTCGGTGGGTGGTGTCACTCATCCACAGAGATAACAAAGAAGAAGCGTTGTTGCCTCTATAACAGATCACAGAGCATTGTGACAATTAGGTGCAAGGTATATGCCCCTTAATCAAAGAGGCTATAAAAATTAATAAGAAATATTATGCGGGTCTACTCATTTTATATGTGATAAGCTGCACTGCAAATTTCAATAGAGCAATGCCAACATAATATGGGAATTGAAAACACCTGGCAAAATTGCCAAGAAGGTTCATACTTGAGTGATAGAAAGTAGTTGACGGCAGGCAGACAATTAGATATACTTTTACGAAATTAAAAAGAGGGTATATTTCAAATGATTGCTAAATACAAGTTGTGGTATATTTTATTGGGAAACAGAAGGTAATCTACCTACTAGCTTTAATCTTATCTTCACGAATATAAGAAAAATGGAATGCCAAATGAATCTATTTTGGACAAAAGTATGGTATCAAAAGAAATAGTTAAAGCTCAAAAATGATTGGAACACGCACACACAAATATTATATATATATATATATATCATCATCAGATAGAAGCTGCTTCTAGATATGCTCATGGGCATAATAAAAGTTCCATACCTTCAGATTGGCCCCTTCCAGATTAGCTCCTTTCAAGTTGGCATTAGTGAGATTCGCATTCTGAAAACAGTGGCGGAACTAGGATTTTAGTTGGACCCGGGCACCATTCAAAAAGTAACTAATTATATAAAATTTTTTAATTCAAACTTTTAAGAAAAATGTGCAAGTCAATCAAAATTAAAGGCAATTACATATCGACTAACAAACTACTTTTCGGGTACACATATTTTGGTAGCGTGTGATGATTGCCTCATTAGTAATGGTGGCCACAATGTCCTTCTCAATATATGCAATTAAGCAATCGTTCATCCACTCATCTCCCATTCTGTTCCGCAAACGACCTTTTATTATCTTCATTGCCGAGAACATTCTTTCAACAGAAGCAGTTGCAACAGATAGAAGACATGCTAACTTCAAAAGCCGATAAACAAGTTGGAAATGATCATGTTTTTTTGTCTCCACCATTTTCTTGACAAGTCCACTAATACCTTTTATTTGAGAAAATTCGTTAGTTGATCGCATATCCAGAATGTACACATCTAGTTGACCTTTAAGTAACTGCAAATCCATTGGACTGAAATCATAAGGATAGAATTCTGCAAGGCGAATCAAGTTTTGCTTATTAAAAGAAGCAAAATGGTCACTTGGGTCAAAACATGAAGCACAAATAAGCAACTCAGTATTTACTTCATTGAAACGTTCATTCAACTCATTCAACACCCAATCAATTACTGTATTAAATAGCTCAACCCGAAAATGATGAAAATTTGTGATATCTCTAGCTTTACGTCTTGATCTTCCAGGTTGAACAAATGTACTATTCATATTAGGAACATCAATCATTTGTTTAGCACAAAATTTGGTGACTTCAGTGATGAATAACTCTCATTCAAGCTCAACGTTTCTCAAATTCAATAACAATTGCTTCGATAATTTCACAAAATTCATTGCATTGATAATATCTTGATCTTTCCTTTGTAGTGTCTGTGATAACTCATTTGTCTTTGCCAGAATAATTTTCATTAAGTGCAACAGAAATATGAATTTAAATGTTGATATAATCTTGATAAGATTGCTAGCAGTTCCTCTTTGATTACCATCAACTCCATCTTCTATAATAATTTCAAGAACATCCACAATAGATGAGAACGTACGTATGAAATTTAACACAACACCATAATGAGAACCCCACCGCATGTCTTCGGCTCTCTTGATTTCTAATGGCTGATTTAAACCCCGGCCGATCTCTAACGCTCCGCAACCAAGTTCTTGGGCAACTCTATCAACTTCTACTGCTCTGATATTATCATGGCATTTACAAGAGCCGCCTACAACATTTAGTATAATATTAATAAAAGAGAACACCCCTGCAACTTCAGAATGACCTTCTGTAACAGCGACTAATACTAACTGTAACTGATGAGCAAAACAATGAATATAATAAGCAGAAAGATTCTCTTTCATAATCAATGTTTTAAAACCCTTAAACTCGTCTCTCATGTTGCTAGCCCCATCATAGCCCTGCCCGCGCAATTTAGATATGTGAAGTCCATGCTTTATAAAAATATTACCAATTGCAGCTTTGAGTGATAATGCAACAGTGTCTTGTACATGAACAAAACCAAGGAGGCGTTCAATAATGAAACTCTTCGCATCAATGTATCGCAAAACAACTGTCATTTGCTCTTTTGCTGAAATATCCCGAGATTCATCCACTAAAATAGCAAAACATTATTCGCCAATATCTGTAACAATTTTGTATGTTGTCTCACTTGCAATTGCCGAAACAATTTCCTTCTGAATTTTCGGTGATGTAAGTTGGCAATTACTTGGAGCGTTTTCAAATACAACTGCCTTAACCTCATTGTTGTGTGTAGCAAGGAAGTCTAACAATGCAAGAAAATTTACTTTATTGGTTGATTCTTCTGACTCATCATGCCCACGAAAAAACAAGCCTTGACAGAAAAGAAAACGAGTGCAATCAATGGATGCACATAAACGTGCACGATATTCTATAATTTGTGTTTCTTCACGTCTAGCAAGTACATTTTGAATGTTTTGCTTTTAATTCATCAAAATTTCACACATCTTTTTAGACGCATTATGTGCACTATTATGTTTACCAGCATGCATTTCAAGTATTGTTTCGTATTTTCAATATCTGAATCCACGACTTACAAAAATTTGATCACAACTTGGTTGAGTAAAGACGTAACAGTACAAGCAAAATCCAGCATACTTATGTTGATTGTACTCCAACCAACCCTTGTATTCACCAAACCACTCCTTGTTGAATCTTCGAGACTTTTGACTCATTAATGTTTGCGGAAAACTAACTAAATGTGTCTGTCAAGCACCATTTTGTAAGTAATATCTTCGTATTGAATCTTGAACATTCACTTCATAACTTGTTATTGGTTGCCTCAAGCCCGGATCAGTGGGTAAGTCCTCTAATTTAAACTTTAATCTAGGTCTCTTGGTCTCTTCTAATTCAACAGATTTTTCCTTCAGAGTAATTTTTGAGAGAAATTTATCCATCAACTACAATTGAAAGGATGAAAGAGGACAAAATTAAGAAAGGATGAGGAGAGGATGCTCACAGTGAAATGAAACAATCATCAAGCTACTCTGTCATAAGAAGAAATGAAGAAAGGATGAGGAGAAAATGCTCACAGTGTAAACCTTGCTGGCCACCGGGCATGATGGAGAAATGGGGATGGTTTTTCCAAACAGTCTGTTCATTTCACAAAAACACCAAATTCACAAACAAAAAAAACTTCTCAGGTAAAATAAAAAACTTTTCAGGAAAACCCCCAATTTCACAAACAAAAACAAAATCACCACATAGCTAAATCATTCAGGAAACCACAAATTTCAGTCAACGATAAGCATCCTTACAGTGAAGTGGAGAAGAGGAAATAAACCAAGGCATCATAAGAAGAACTGAAGAACTGAAGAAAGGAGGAGGAGAAGATGCTCACAGTGAAGTGGAGAAGAAGAAGTAAACTTCTTTCTTTTTGTCTCAGGTCGCGGCGTCGAGTGGCGAGAATGTCCTGGCGCGGGCCGTCGAGAATGATTGAGATTTGAGGATGGCTGGACGGGGATAACCGACGGGGACGCCGCGCGGGGTGCTACTGTGCGCCTGTGCGAGAAAGAAGAATCATGCCGATGCCTGAAACTCTGAAAGCCCAAGCCCTAGAAGAATTCGTTCGAGTGTTCGACGTTCGTCGAACGCGAGAAATGCGTTCGACGTTCGTCGAACTCGAGAAATTTCGTCGTTCGACGTTCGTCGAACCGGAATAGTGTCTGGGTGTGTCTAAATCGAACCTAAATTGTATTTGGTTGGACTCAAATCAATACCTCTAATTTTTTCCCGAAATTTTGGACCCGGGCATGTGCCCGGGTGTGCCCGTGAACAGTTCCGCCCCTGTTTGAAAATATTGTTGTCAAGTTTAAGAAGAGTGAATACATACAATATTGCACTCAAAAGATAAAGAACATATACAGCCCAAGTCTTGTTATTGGCACATATGATTTAGGATATAACATGGTTCTGAAACCAAACACACAAATATGTTTACTTACATAAACATGCAATTTCAAAAAATATACACATTATACGTACAAATGTATATTTGTGGGCGTATCTGCTTGCCAAAAATATACACATTATTCGCATTCTGAAAATATTGTTGTCAAGTTTAAGAAGAGTGAATACATACAATATTGCACTCAAAAGATAAAGAACATATACAGCCCAAGTCTTGTTATTGGCACATATGATTTAGGATATAACATGGTTCTGAAACCAAACACACAAATATGTTTACTTACATAAACATGCAATTTCCAAAAATATACACATTATACGTACAAATGTATATTTGTGGGCGTATCTGCTTGCCAACACTTAAAAATCAAAAAGATGGGCGCATGTGGTTTGATATAATGTTATAGTCTTCTGATTATGATTGGGTGTGGTAAAAGGTACTGAGATGAGAAGCATCAGTGTCCTCCCAAGAACTTCTCCCATTCCCACCGTGGAGGCTGCTATACAGGTTGTCCATTAGGAGGCGTTCCTCACCGATACGGGCAAAGCTCAAGATTGTGTTGAGGTCTTGCGGGGCTTGAAATTCAACATTGAGATGTTGTCTATCATGTGATGTGGAGCGGAGACGTGAACCCGCGGCGGAGGATGAGTTTTAGGCCCGTTCGGGACTGGTTGACGAATTACAATATATGTCGTGCCCGGATCGATGATCTGATTCCGCGGATGCGTCCGGATCCGCGTTGCAAATCGATTTCATATATTACTTTATTATTTTTGCATTTATTTTGATGTATTTGGGTAACCCCACCTCCGACCAATCATAGTCGTCGATGGCGGGAAGCCATAGTCTTCTTTTTACTATAAATATAGTGCTTATGGGTTGATTAGAGACACTGTAGATTTTGGAAATTGAATCCCGTAATCCCGCGATCCTCCTATGGTGCTGACTCCATGAAACCCTAGGTGACGGCTCCTAGGTGTGTATCTTCCTCCCCAAGGTATTTCTAAACCCTAAGCATCATTTCCCATCATCCAAACCCCCTTACCACCGGCCCTCCCTGCCCCCTCCACAACCACAACTGTTGAATCCAAAAACTGGCCTCAACGAGAGTTTGGACCCAGGGGTGTAGCTGGCACATATTTCTCCCAAACCTCAACTCCTGACTAGTGATAAAGAACCAAGAACTGACCCTAAGCCTCAGCTGGGAGGTCTCACCTCTAACCCGGAAGTTCTCTGAGCGCTTCCCCTTCAAAGCTAATTGCTGAGCTAGGAGTACCTCAGAAAGCACTAGAAGGAAAAATCAGAGTATGAGAAAATCCGCCTTCTGAGGTATCCCGTGGGTTTATTTATAGATTTTCAATATCTGGTATGCAAAAAACGTACTTCGGTTGCCCTAAAATTACTAAAATGACCCTGGACTGGTCTGTCAATAGTCAAACTCCGCTGTTCTGAGGAGCTAAATGCAGACCCAGGGGTATTTAGGTAACTTTAGGTCTGGGTTGAGCGGTAGCGTTGAGTGGAGAAGCATCACTCAACGTCAAAGGCTTCCGGGAGCGTTGAGTGGAGAAGCGTCGCTCAACGCCAAAGGCTTCGGGGAGTGTTGAGTGGAGAAGCATCACTCAACGCCAAAGGCTTCCGGGAGCGTTGAGTGGAGAAGCATCACTCAACGCCAAGGGCTTCCGCCGGCACGAGCCGCGAGCCCTTTCGCCTGCCCAGGGCGGGAGCCTTCCCGCCAGCCCTGGTTCAGCTATGGCCTAAACCTAAACCTGCTCGACGAAAATAACTTAAGTCGAAGGCTCAGTTCGACGAAATTGCGTTTGACGAATTAACGTTCTCAGCTCAAACTTAAGTCGAAGGCTCAGTTCGACGAATTTGCGTTCGACAAATAACGTTCTCAGCTCGACAAATTGAGCTCGACGAACTGGCATTACTTGACCCCTGGGCGAGAGCCTTCCCGCCTACTCCAAGCGAGAACCCTCCCGCCCGCTTTCTTATTTGTTCAAATTTTAAGCCCAAAGCTAGCCCAATCCGGGTCCTTGGGGCGTCTTAGTCTCACCCATCGAATATGAGGTTGTACACAATCTTCGCTCTTTGCGAGCTAGCCTTGCGCTCGGAAAGACACGTCCAACCCCTAATATTCGGTGGGTGCTTACTGACCTGGTAGGGAATCTTTCTGTGGACCCCACCTTTGTCTTATAAATACACCGTTGAGTTTGTCTCTCAGGCCATCCCTGTCGTCATTACTCTCTGCTTGAGCCTCTGCAAGACCATGAAAATGCATACCAAAAATGTTGAAAAAACGCTCTCGGAAGAACTTCAGGCGCGCCTTGTCGCGGCCCCGGCGCGGGCTTGCGCCAACTGCGCCAAAGTTGCCCCTTGGCTGATGGGCAAGAGGCCAGCCGACGAGAAGCCAGCGGGCGAGAAGTCAGCTGGCGAGAAGCCAGTCGGCAAGTTCTCCCGCCCAAAGAAGAAGAAGAAGGTCAAGTCAGTCAGGCGAGACCTTTCAAAAGAGAACCGAGCCTCGCCTACCCCAACTCCTAACCGTGATGAGATCCCTTCTTCTCTGCTGGAGGTACTTTTCTTGCCTTACCCATTAGCGCGAACTGTTAAAGAGTTGGAATGTGGTTACGTACTGAAGTACCACTCTTCTCGCAGGGGACGGTGCCAAAAGATGTCGCCGACTTTCTGCTGGCGGATACAGAGGCGACCCGCCTTTTGAATGAGGATCTGTCGTCAGCCTCGGGGGCAGCACTGCTAGTCTCGGGGGCTGCCCCTCCGACTACCCCGACCTATCCCCCAAGCTCTCCTGGTATTTATCCCTTTCGCTGATTTGGCTTCCTCTTTAAATGATCTGTTTCTCCTTTTCGCTGACCTGACCTCTCGCAGCACCTATTTGAGGGAGTCCGAACCCCGTGGGTCAGGGGCACAGGATTTCCCCTCGCAAAGATCTTACTAATCTGGCGCCCGATCCCGCCCTCCCCGTCGGAGGGGTCGTCTCGGAGCCTTCTGCACCGCGTCGAGATCCCAGCCCTCAGCGAGAGAGGGCTTCTCTGTTCCCCCACTGGGCGAGACCGAGACCCTGGAGCGCGGGACGTTTCGTCCGGGCCGGGGCAAGCCACTCCATCTGCTCTTTCGAAAAAGTTCAAAGAGCCATCTCGGCACTTCTCGCCAGCCATCGGGGGAGGGTATCCATTGTTCTTCAGGTATGCGAGAACCTCCCAGCTTTTCCTTCGCTCCCTTCCAATTCTGACTAAAATCCGCCCTCCAGGTCGGAAGGAGCAGGAGGCGGAAGGGGAAGGAGATGAAGATGAAGAAGAAGAAGACGAGGAAGACTCTCCCCTCCCCTCCTCTGGCGAGATGGAGGACTTTCTCGAGGCCTCCGAGAGCGGCAAGGCGCGGAGGCAGAGGATTGCGACAGTCCTGTCGAAGCTCGCGCGGCGGCAGCGAGCCAACTCAGCAGCGGTGAAGAGAATCCACGAGATGATGGAGCGGCGGCTGTCGATCGTCGAGCTGGACTGCGCCTACCTCATTGGCGGGGCGGAATCCCAGGACATGCTTTCCGTCGAAACCTCCCCAGGAAGATACGTCGCGCGGGTTCGAGATCAGCTCCGCCCGACCAACCAGGGGCTGACTGCCCTGACGACCTTCTTCGATCCGCGAGTGCCTCTGAGGTTTGGCAGGCAAGGACTGGGTCGTTGGCGGTGGGAGCCGTACTGAGCCCCGTAGGGCTAGCTTCTTCTTTACCCACCTCCTCAGCCTACCCTTCCCGCTTTGTACCACTTGCGCCTTATGGCAACGAACAATTATGATTATTATTATTATTTTTTATCATTGTTGTTTCGTGACTCTCGCCCCGCGAGAGCCCCTTTATATCTGTGTCTTTTCCATCTGTGTTTTATGCTTTCTCTTTGATGCTTTGCGAATGTCTGACTCATACTCCTTGCTCAACACTTCTTGCACGTTGCGACCGTTTGCCTTTTCCCTAGCCCTCCCTGGAGGTTCTCGCTTCTTGCAGGTCCAAGGAGAGATGACGAGGCAGGACGAAAATCGAGGAGTCAGAACATCAAGATTTGCTGACTTGTTGACCGTCCCTCCGCCGCATTTTAGGAAAAACTCATAATTATAATATATTCTATAAATAGACCGATCCACCTACCACATTTACTTCTCTGCATTTATTTCTTTCATTCCAAGCCTTTGTCCCCCTCCCGACTGCTCTCGCCGATCTCTGAAGAGCAAAGGCTCCCGCCTTTCCGATCTTTTCTCCCCTCTCGCCATCTCTTCAAAATGTCTGGCGAGGGCGATGGCCGCACCAAGTGCACGCAATCCTTCCTTGAACACAATTTCCCCTCTTGCCGGCTGACCCTGGAGGAGTTCAACATGATAGTCGCCAACTTCACCCCCACCGGGTTCACTGCGCGGAACCCCGAGAACGACGATAGAGTTAACCTCGCGCCGGCCGGGGAGCTCGTCATTCCCCTGGAGCACTTCGAGGTGGGCTTCCGCCTCCCCATCTGGCCGGAAGTGCGCCAGACCCTTCGGTATTATGGGGTGGTGCTGGCCCAGCTCAACCCAAACTCCGTCGCGATTCTGGTGGCGTTTATCTGCTACATGCGGGCGTAAATGATCGAATTTAGTCTGCCCATCTTCCGGAAGCTATTCAACTTCCGCGCGAAAGGAGGGGTGGTCTTCTTCTCGGGACAATTGGTGAAGACAAGCGGTCTCGCCAACAAGAACCATCACTGGGGACAGAGATTCGTCTTTGTCTCCGGTGATTTTGGAAACATTCCGCTGGCGCAAGTTCAATATGACGACGCGACCTACAAGCTTCCCGCTCTCGGGGGGCGCGAGGGCGCCGTCGTCGCATTCTTCGGGACCAAGGTTTTCGACGTCCCCTTCCTGCGGCGAGACCTGGATTCCCTCCCGCCGGTTCCTCCCGGTGAAGGTAATATTTCAGTCTATTCTCGCAACTCTCTGTTTTGTTTTGAGAAGCAGGGTTACTTAGCCATGAGTCTCGCAGGTGAACGGGAAATCCCCCTCCACCAACCTTTTGACGAGACCCGGGCACTCGCCGACCCCTTGGCTCTCGCCAAATCTGCCGCCGCCGCCTGCCGGGAGGAGCCGCGACCCTCTTCCGCACCAAGTGTAAAGAAGCGGAAGCAGAGCTCCCTCTCTGCCCCTCCTCTCAAAAAAACAAAGCTGTCAGCAACGGACAAGGGTAAATCCGTTGTACCAGCTTCCGCTGAGATCCCCTCCGAGACCCCTTCAGTTGCAGGCGAGACGGGTGCCGCCCGGCCTGCCGCAGAGACCCCTGCCGAGACCTCTCTCAAGCCGGTGCCGAAAGGACACCAGAATTTCGGCTTCGGCGAGAAGTACAAGGATGCGGAGCGCCAGCCCTTGATCCAGTGGGACCATACCACCCACCGCATCGCGGTTTCCACACTTCTCCCCTCCTGGAGGGAGCGGGACTCAAGCATCGGTGACACCTTCGCGATGGGCTACGGCCTCTACGGTCGGGAGGACGCCGACATGTTCGACTGAACGAGAACCCGGAACCTCGTCTTCGACGCTGCCCAAGCCCAGCTGCGCGTGGTCCAGCTCTCGCACATGGCTGGGCGCCACACCCTCACCATCGAGCACAACCTTGCCGACAAGCTCAAGGCAAGGGATGCCGCCGCAGCCGAAGTAGTCACCATGAAGGCCGACTTGGTGGCTTCCCAACAACTTCTCTCCTCTCGCCCGGCCGCCGAGGTAAGCGGGACCCCTTCAATATTTTTCGTCCTCTTTTTATATATATATATATATATATATATATATATATATATATATATATATATATATATATATATATATATATATATATATATATATATATTTCGCTTAACCGGACCGTCTTGCAGGATTCCGCGCAAGCTGAGCTGTCTCGTGCGAGGGTGGCCGGCGTCGAGTGCGAGAACCAGTTGCTGCAGGCTGAGGTGAAGCGCTTGGAGGAGGCCCTGGCCCTGGCCCGACCGTCGTTGGAGGAGAGGATCGAGCGGCGTCATTATTCCGCGTACTAGATTGACGTGATAGTTCGGGAGAACGCGCAAGCCACCGCCAAGATGGTCATCGAGGTGCTGCGGGAGTCGGCGCTTTTGAACGAAGGAGGCGAGACCCTCACGGCGCGAGGGATCTTGCCCTGGTTGTTCGAGCCCATCCCCAAGCCTGCGGGAGGGGAAGACTCTCCGATCAATGATGCGGCGGAGCTTGTCCTGAACGAGGAATCTGGCGGCAGCTCACCCGGCGAGTCCTCCGGCTACACCCCCAGCGGAACCTCCAGCGAGACCTTCGGCGGGACCTCCAGCGGGTCTGCCCAATAGCCTCCACATTTTGCTTTTTTATTGTAATTTTACCTTTATTTTTGTAAATTCATTTTTGTAAACTTATCTTTTGTAACTTTTGTAAGGGGCGAGATTCCCCAACTGATGCTTACCACTTTTACAATGTAATGAAAGATCTGCCTTTTCGCTGAAATGTTCATTACTTTTGCGCGAACCCTAGGATCTTAGGTGATGACCGCCACTCGTTCGAAGAGTTGGCCAAGTAAAACCTGCCGGAAGGAACCTGCCGAGAGTCTTGCCAAAAGGACCGTGCAGGGAACCCGGCCGAGAGGTGCTTGCCGGGATCCCCGGCGAGATGGCTATGGCGAGAGCCCTGCCAAGAAGGTTATGTCGAGAGCCCTGCCGAGAGTCTAGCCGAGAGCCCTGCCAAGACCCCTGCCGGGAGGGTTACGTCGAGAGCCCTGCCGAGTGGGGTCTGGGTTATCTCATCCTTACTTTGGACTGATGTTAGCCGTTTGCAAACTTGTTATCAAGAGCTTCGCGACTCCATCGTGATTTCAACAGCCCTGTCTGCTTAGTGTGAGTCTGGTCATCGGGTCCACCCGGGACAACATAAACATAAAATCCCCATTTTCCTTCTCCCCCCCCCCCAAGAGATCCCATGGTCCTGTCAGCTAGTGAGAGCCTGACAGCGGGCCTACTCGGGGTCTTGCAAGATACCACAATCCTTTCTCCCTTTCCTTTCCCCACAGGCGAGCCTACGGACCTGTCAGCTAGTGAGAGCCGGGACAGCGGGTCTACCCGGGGTCGAGTGAGCCTTCCAGCCCTGCCAGCTAATGAGAGCCTGAGCAGCGGGATCCTCTCGGGGTATTCCCTTACCCCCCAGGCAAGCCTACGAACCTGTCAGCTAGTGAGAGCCTGGACAGAGGGTCTACCCGGGGCCGAGTGCACCTTCCAGCCCTGTCAGCTAATGAGAGCCTGAGCAGCGGGATCCTCTCGGGGTCTTGCAAATTTCCATCTCCCTTTCCTTTCCCCCCAGGCGAGCCTACGGACCTGCCAGCTAGTGAGAGCCCGGACAGCGGGTCTACCCGGGGCCGAGTGCGCCTTCGAGCCCTGCCAGCTAATGAGAGCCTGAGCAGCGGGATCCTCTCAGGGTATTCCCTTACCCCCCAGGCGAGCCTACGGACCTGTCAGCTAGTGAGATCCTAGACAACGGGTCTACCCGGGGCCGAGTGCGCCTTCCAGCCCTGCCAGCTAATGAGAGCCTGAGCAGCGGGATCCTCTCGGGGTCTTGCAAATTTCCATTTCCCTTTCCTCGGCCACGGAGCGAGCCTACGGACCTGCCGGCTTGATGGGAGCCTGGACAGTGGGTCTACTCGGTGCCGCCCAAAATCACAAATACTTCGAAACCTGTGAAGAAACAACCTTTAGAACAATTATCATAATTAAACATACAATCTTACCCATGCTAAGGATAAAAACGCTTCAGGTCGTCGTCACTCCATGCGTGACTCATGGATACCCCTTCCACATTTTGAAGGTGGTATCCCCCTGACCCCAGGACTTTTTCCATAATGTAAGACCCCTCCCAATTGGGGTTGAGTTTACCCACAGGGGCCGATCTCCCAGCATCGTCAACTTTCTTTAGGACTAGATCTCCTTTGGCGAATTATTTGATCTGTACGTGCTTGTAAAAGTACTTTGTCATCCGTCGCTTGACCTCCTCTTGCCTGACGGCGTCCACGTCGCGAAGTTCCTCCACCATGTCCAGTGAGAGTCGTAGCTCCTCCTCATTTCCTTCCCTCCATGCCTCGCCTCCTTTGCCTGTGGCCGCAACCTGTGGGGATTGGACCTCGAACTCCACGGGTAGGACCGCCTCACACCCATGCGAGAGTTTGAAGGGGGTTTCGCCAGTGACCGTGTTTGGGGTTGTTCGCAGAGCCCACAACATCGAAGGGAGCTGCTCCACCCAACTCCCCCTCAAGTTCTCCACCTTCTTCTTGAGCAGGTTCACTATGATTTTGTTAGCCGCCTCCACCTGGTCGTTACTCCTGGGTGGTGGACGGAGGCAAACCTTAGGTCGATACCCAACTGAGTGCAGCAGCTAATGAACTCCTCGCTTGCGAACTGTGGTCATTGTCCGTAACAATGGCCTGAGGCAACCCGTGCCTACAAATGATCTCTCCCCAAACAAAGTTCCAGATGACTTGGGAGGTTACCTTGGTCAACGCCTTGACTGCATTATATAGCCTAGGGATGAGATGTCCGAGGAGTATGCATGAAACGACCGACCACCCAAACAACAGATGATATATCGTGTTTTGTAATAGTTAGAAAGACGAGCTTGACCATGAGACGTCGATAGTACTCTTGTGGTTATAAAGGAGCAGATCAGACTTGAGAGTCGAAAAAATGGGCGCAGACCGTGTAGTAGACATTCATAGAAGTGTTTGTAGGTTGCATCCAGAGTAGTAAGCATCATGAAGAAGATCAAGACAGTATTTTTGTTGAGACAGAATAAACCAATCACGACGACAGGCCACCTCGATCCCCAGAAATTATCGGAGATTGCCCAAATCATTAGTCTGAATTTAAGAAGTCATGTGCTTCTTGATCATAGTTATGCCAATAAGATTATCTCATGTGATGGGGATATCATCCTCGTATACAAACAGTACCGCAGTGCCCGTCGTGTAATGGCGAGTGAACAGAGAAAATCAGTCGAGCTTCGAGTGAAGCCAACATCTTGAATCACCCGACTGAATTTACCAAACAAGTCCCGAGGAGAATGTTTGCCACAGGTGAGAATGTCTTCTCATAGTCGAGGCCACGCTATTTAGAAAAGACACTGGCCACTACACGAGCTTTGAGGTGTTCCACCGTCTCACCTGGACAATGCTTGACAGTGAAGACCCATTTGCAACTTTGAAAAGTAGTCGATCATAACCAAGAGGAACCTTTTTTGCCCGTTCGCCGGAGGAAACGGTCCGACTAGGTCCATTCCCCAAATGGCGAAAGGCCATGGCGTCGTGATGCTTCGAAGCCGTTGAGCGGGCAGGAGTTGGAGGGGGAGTAAAGTTGACACTTTGGCACCTTCTCGCAAACTCTGCAGCATCCTTCCTCAGGGTGGGCCAGAAGTACCCCTGCCTGACCACCTTTGCCTTCAATGTTCTACCCCCCGAATGGCTACCACATTCTCTGGAGTGCACTTCATGCATAATATAGTGAGCCGCTTTGTGCCGAAAGATTTTTACTTCCTTGACCCCTTCGGGGAGGCTGCATGTAGTGAAGGTCACGAAGGGATCCACCCACGAGAGTCGCCGATCCACTTCCATCAACTCCTCCTCGATTGCTGGATGAAATAGCTCGGTCAAGGTCCCCCCCCCCCTCGGGGTCCAAACTTGGCCAATCGGTCTGCTGCTTCATTCTCTTCTCTAAGGACGTGCTGTATTGAGAATGCTCGGAACCCACCGATGATCACCCTTGCCTTGGACAAGTACTTCTGGAGGGTGGGCTCCCGAGCTTCATATTCTCCCCTGATCTGTGAGGCCACCACCAATGAGTCTGTGAGCACTTCCACGTCGTGAACCCCGAGATCCTTAGCCAACCGCAACCCGGCTATGACAGCCTCATACTCCGCCTGCTTGTTTGTGACCGGGAAGTGCAGCGCCACTGCTTGCTCTATGGTAACCCCTCGGGGGCTCACCAACACTATCCTTCCCCCAAGGGAATGCTTCCCCGAGGCTCCGTCAACGTACATCTTCCATGCTTCCCTAGGCAGTGCTTCCTCCCCCTCCAGCTCTATGACGTAGTCAGCCAAGAAGTCAGCCACCGTCTGCGTCTTGATGGAGAGCCTTGGTACAAAAGAGAAGTCGAACTCGCTGAGCTCAATGGACCACTTGGCCAACCGCCCTGAGTGTTCCACCCCTTCAAAGATCTTGCGCAGTGGGTGGTCGGTCACCACCTTGATTTAGTGGGCTTGAAAGTATGACCTGAGCTTCCTGGTCGAGACGATCAGAGAGAAAGTCAACTTCTCTAAGATGGGGTAGCGTAGCTCAGCCTTCTTTAAGATCCTACTGATATAGTAGATGAGTAACTGTCTCTTCCCTTCTTCCCTTACCAACACAGAACTCACAGCCACAGCCCCTACCCCAAGGTACAAGGCTAAGTCCTCCCCCTCCTTCGGGCTCTGTAGGAGCGACGCTTGGGATAGTTGAGCCATCAATGGCCGGAAAGCCTCCTCACATTCCTCCGTCCACTCAAACTGTTTGTTTCCCCGAAGCGTTTTGAAGAAAGGTTAGCACTTCTCCCCGGCACGGGAGAGAAACCGACTCAGCCCGGCCAGCTTACCCGTCAAGCGCTGAACCTCCTTGGCATTGCGAGGCGATTCCAATTCTACGATGGCCTTCACCTTATCCGGGTTAGGCTTGACACCCGCCGGGGTTAGAAGGTGTCCGAGGAACTTGCCTCGGCTTGCCCCGAAGACACACTTCTGGGGGTTTAGCCTCATCTTGAACTTTCGCAGGGTCGTGAACGTCTCCTCCAAGTCAAGTAGGTGTGAACATACATCCCTGCTCTTTACCATGAGGTCATCGACATACACCTCCAGGTTCCTTCCCCTCTGGTTTTTAAACACCATATCCATCATTCGATGGTATGTAGCCCCTGCATTCTTTAGCCCGCAGGGCATCATTTTATAGCTGAAGCACCCCTCCCTTGTGATGAAGGAGACATACTTGACGTCGGGGGGATGCATGTGGATCTGGTGATAACTTGAAAAAGCATCCAAATAACTCAAAATAGAAAAACCGACGGCCGAATCAACCAGCGCGTCGATCCGAGGCAGGGTAGCAATCCTTAGGGCATGATTTATTCAATAAAGAGAAATCTACACACATGCGCCACCTCTCATCACCCTTCTTTACCATTACCACATTTGAGACACAGCCTGTGTACTGGATCTCCGAGATGAAGTCTGCATCGAGAAGCTTCTTGACCTCCTCGCGGATGGGCTCCTACAGTTTGGTGGCGATGACCCTCATCTTCTGGCGAATGGGACGCGTCTCGGGATCCAGGTTCAGACGGTGGCAAGCCACATCTGCGACGATGCCCGGCATGTCCGTCGCGCTCCAGGCAAAGATGTCAACATTCTTTTGGATGCACTCCCGCATTCTTGTCTGGTCTTCTGGGTGCAAGCCTCCGCTGATCCTTACCTTCTCTACCTTCCCTGCCCTGCTGATGACCTCCATCTCCACGACTTCCTCCGCCGGCTCCAGCTGGGATTGCTCCCCGCCAGCTCCTTCCTCCTCTTCTCTCAACTCCTCACCTTCTACCCTCTCAACCTCCATCGCCTCCAACAGGCCTTCCCCAGACAACTCCACTTCTTCACCCCTCTGGGTCTCACCCCCAGCTTCACCCTCTATCCCTTGCTCCCCTGCAGTCTTCTCTCCAGCCTCACCTAGGCTTACCACTCCTCTCTCCACAACCTCCTCTTCAGTCTTCTCCCTAGCCTCACCTAGGCTCATCTCTCCTTCCCCCGCAGCTTCCTCTTCCATCGTCATCTCCCTCTCCAGCTCCTCCGCCTCCGCCATCCAGGATATGGTATTGACGGCAGTCACGTAGCACTGCCTCGCCACCTTCGGATCCCCCCTGATCCTGACCTGCACTCCTCCGCTACTGAACTTTAGGCACTGATGGAACGAGGAGGGACACAACGAAAGGCATTGATGAGAGGTCGCCCAAAGATTGCGTTATAGCTTCTCGGAGCGGCAACGATGACGAACCGACAGTTCCTCGATACCCCCAACGTCACATGCAGCCCTACCCCTCCTTCAACTTCCTTCCGCTCCCCCGAGAACCCAAACAACGATCTATCCGAGGCTAGAATCCTTCGAGCTTCCACCTTCATCTCGTCAAAGGCTTTCTTGAAGATTACATTCACGGAGCTCCTGTTGTCCACCAGAATCCTGGAGACCGTAAAATTCTCTACCGCCGTCTGGATCACCAAGGCGTCGCAGAACGGGTCTTCGTAGTCAGTCATGTCTTTCACCGAGAAAGTGATTTTTTCCTCCTGTGGGGGGGGGGGGGGGGGGGGTCTGTGAAGTCGAGGCTACGCTCCTTCGATACATGGTTTGGAAGCTTCCCTTTCGGGTGGCTTCGATCCCCACACCCACATGGATCACCCCGATTTCTCATAGGGCTCCCACGTCCACTCGGTCTTCACATTTATCCTCTCCTCCTTGCAGAACTTCCTCAATCCTCACGGGGGGCTGTTGCTGGGCCTGCCCCCTGGCCTCCCTCATCTCCAGAAACTCTGGGCAGGTGGTCGTTGCATGACCCACCTCCTAGTGAAAGTCACAGAAGGGCAACGCCACCCTGCCCTTTGTCCTCCCCGAGCTCCTCTCCTTCCTCCTCTTCCCCTCACTATCTCCATCGCTTCCTGCTGCGGCAGGAGGGGGGCCCTCTGTCCCTGCCTCCAGGCCGGCTGGTGGAACCTCCTTTGCTCGCGGTGGTTGTCCCTTCCTTGGAAACCACCACGCTGTCCCTGAGTGTGACCTTCCTGGGGCCTCCAGCCCAACCTGTTGTTCGGCTCTCTCGGCCCCCAACCTTGTTGCTGCCCCTGCCCTCGAGGTTCCTCCCACCTTCTCTCCTCTCTCCGCTCTCTATGCCTCCATGCTCCTGATTCCTTCCCGTCATCCTCCGCCAACTTGGCCAGCTTCTTGGCAAACGCCGGATTGGCTGCCTCAATCTCGATTTCCTTCGCCGCCCTCTCCATCAGCTCCTCGAAGGAGAGGGGGGGGGGGGACTCTCTTCAGCTCCATACTAAAGAAGCTGGGCCTCAGCCCCAGGGTGAATGCAAGCATCATTGTGTACCCCGACATCTCCTGAACCTGCAGAATTTCCTCTTGGAACCTATCAACATAGCGTCCCAGCGTCTCCTCCGGCTTCTGCTTGATGGCAAACAAGCACTCTGCTCCCTTCTTCCTCTTCTTGGACGTTGAGAACCTCAGCAAGAAGCCGCGCTGCAGATCCTCGAAGCAATAGATCGAACTCGCATGCAATTTGTGGAACCAATCCCTGACCTTCTCCTTCAGAGTGATGACGAAGAGCCTACACTTGAAGGCATCCGACATTTGCCTTATGGAGATGGCATCTTCAAACTACTGCACATGCTGCGTGGGGTCGTCCCTCCCCGTATAGTAGGTCATGTCAGGCTCCTGAAACACCTCCGAAACCGGAGCTGAGATGATGAGCTCATTGAAGGGGCTCCCGCCCCCTGCCTGCCGAGAGGGTTCATCGCGCGACCTCGGCTCGCTTGACCTGTCCGCACTGGTCTGTCCCGGGAACAGCTCTCTCCTAGGGACATCCCTTTCTGCAGCCTCTGTCGGAACCTCCTTCCTGGGGCGCTGCCCGGGAGCGTTCTCGCCCAATGACGGAACAGCCACCACCGGGACCTGAGGAGTCTCCCACTCGCCTCTTGCCGAGAAGGCCAAGTGGATGGTCTGGAGGACTTCCCGCCTGAAGTCTTCCAGCATCCCCAAAGTAACCCCACTTCCCCGAGAGGGAGAACCTCCCGAGACAGCTCCTTCTCCTTCGTCCCCAGCCATGAGACTTAACTTGGGATTTTCCTGTGTCAGCTACGGTCCACGTTCACCGCACCAGAAATGTTGAAGCCAAAAACTGGTCTCAACGAGAGTTCGAACCTAGGGGTGTAGCTGACACCTATTTCTCTCAAACTTCAACTCCTGACTAGTGATAAAGAACCAAGAACTGACCCCAAGCCTTAGCTGGAAGGTCCCACCTCTAACCCGGAAGTTCTCTGAGCTCTTCTCCTCCAAAGTCAATTGCTGAGCTATGAGTACCTCAGAAAGCTCTAAAAGGAAAAATCAGAATATGAGAAAATCCTTCTTCTGAGGTATCATGTGGGTCTATTTATAGATTTTCAATATCTGGTCTGTAAAAAGCGTACTTTTGTTGCCCTAAAATTACTAAAATGCCCCTGCACTGGTCTGTCAATAGCCAAACTCCGCTGTTCTGAGGAGCTAAATGCAGACCCAGGGGTATTTAGGTAACTTCAGGTCTGGGTTAAGCGATAGCGTTGAGTGGAGAAGCATCACTCAACGCCAAAGGCTTCCGGGAGCGTTGAGTGGAGAAGCGTCACTCAACGCCAAAGGCTTCCGGGAGCGTTGAGGGGAGAAACATCACTCAACGCCAAGAGCTTCCGTCGGCACAAGGCGCGAGCCCTTTCGCCTGCTCAGGGCGGGAGCCTTCCCGCCAGCCCTGGTTCAGCTATGGCCTAAACCTAAACCTGCTCGACGAAAATAACTTAAGTCCAAGGCTCAGTTCGACGAAATTGCGTTCGACGAATTAACGTTCTCAGCTCGAACTTAAGTCGAAGGTTGAGTTTGACGAATTTGCGTTCGATGAATAACGTTCTCGGCTCGACAAATTGAGCTCGACGAACTGGCGTTACTTGACTCCTGGGAGAGAGCCTTCCCGCCTACTCCCGGCGAGAACCATCCCGCCCTCTTTCTTATTTGATCCAATTTTAAGTCCAAAGCTAGCCCAATCCGGGTCCTTAGGACGCCTTGGTCTCACCCATCGAACATGAGGTTGTACAACAGCCGACCACCCTCCTCATTTAACCACAGCCGCCGCCCATCCTAGCAACAGCCAATGCCGCCCACTCCATCTCCCTCTGAACTCACCGCCGACCTCTTGGGGCTTCCCTACAGTAGCCGCCCCTCCATCAAGGGCCCAAACCCCTTGCCAACGGTTTTCCCAACCCGTGGAGCCACCCCATAGCCCCGCTCCTAAAATCCTCTCAGATCTGGGCAGTGCAGCCCAAATCCAACCCTTCCCCTTACCATCCCCTCATCCAATAGCCTTGATCCGCTCCCAAATCATCAGACTCAACCTCCCTTGCCTATATCCACCCCTACATTACCAGATCTACTCATTTTCAGCCTGATTCCGCCTCCCGCCGCCAAATCCAACCCTTCCCCTTATCAGCCCCTCATCCAATAGCCTTGATCCGCTCCCAAATCATCAGACTCAACCTCCCTTGCCTATATCCACCCCTACATTACCAGATCTACTCATTTTCAGCCTGATTCCGCCTCCCGCCGCCAAATTCCAGCCACCTACATCGCCACCCGCCTCCGGTTCTACATTGGATCGTCGTCAAAATGCCTCAGGTTCTGAAATCTCCACTGCCATGAACAGTCCACTACTTTGTGAGTTTTGTTGTATTGGACGATTATTTTTCAGCATTATTATTATCGGTTAAATCTTTTACTTGTTTGAATCTCTTGTATTGTAGTTGTTTGCTTTTAAATTATTTTGTGATTTACAAGATTTATTCGCCACACGCTCTTACTTTGGCCCTCCACGCGGAGGAAAGCCTAATCCGCTTGCTTAAACGAATTATTATGTCTTCGCCATAATCATACGCGTGCGATTAAATTATTTATTGCTTAATTTGAATTATATGTCGGGCTTTACACTGCATGTAAGGTTATGACAACATTACATCTGCCACCTACAGATTCATCTTGCGTCAATTGGTAGCAGAGCCAAATTGCAAGCACTTTTGAAACACAGTTGTAGAGTTT
Source organism: Platanthera guangdongensis (assembly GCA_039583875.1). Taxonomy (NCBI): domain Eukaryota; kingdom Viridiplantae; phylum Streptophyta; class Magnoliopsida; order Asparagales; family Orchidaceae; genus Platanthera; species Platanthera guangdongensis. The sequence continues at coordinate 13,424,919 of CM077158.1, forward strand.
ATAAGTTTCTTCATGTCTAGGTATCACCAATATTCCTCTCCTCTATTTGGGGATCCCGAGCCCACTTACACCCGCACCTATAGAGAACCGTCAGGGAGATCCTCACGCTACTACGATGATTATTCTCGATTGCAGCACACGACTTATAGATAGGCCTGCAAGCGGTTTGGTTCGGTTTGGTTTTAGGTAAAACCGAACCCTAATCAAATATCCTCGGTTTTTACACACCCAAAACCGAAACCGAACCGAAACTGATCGGTTCGGTTCGATTTTTTAACATCAGTTCGGTTTTCTGGAAAACTTAAAATATTAGTTTTTATTAGTGCTTTCTTGGTTGGTCAACTAATAGTTGAGTGGAAGAACGATTAACTATAAAATATATTATCCAAAAAAAATAAGTTAATCAACATATTTAATTTTCACTCATCATATTTAATTTTCATCAATATATATTTTATCCTCAACTTCATCTACTCTTTTAGTATTAGTTGTTGCCACCTAGATGAATAAGTTGTATGTTTTAATCCAAATGGAATTATAATATACAAGTTTTTACAAATAGTTTTTATTCTCTAACAGTTATGTTCAGTTCGGTTCGGTTTTTTCGGTTTACCCAACCAACAAACCGAACCGAACCAAAATGATTTCAGGTTTTAGCCTCCCTAAACCGAAACCGAACCGATCGGTTTGGTCCGAAAATCAGTTCGACTTGATCGGTTCAGTTTGGTTCGGTCAGTTTCTGTTTTTTATGCACACCCATATGTATAGAGATTGTGTTGATCCACCAACACGATCCCACTATGCTAGGGACGATTAGTATGTTGATTGTCGTCGTTCATATCCATGCAGGCGAGCGGATCGTGTTGATCATGCAACACGACTTGATTATCTTAGCGATGATTATTATGAGAGATATCTCAAGTGGCATTTTCGTACTAATGCCCCTTCTTTTGACGGCTCATCGAATCTGGGGTCTTTCAGTTATTAGCTCGTGGATATTGAGTATTATCTCGATCATTTTGAGTTATTCGGTAAGCGGCGCATCAAGTTTGTTAAACTTAGGCTTCTAGATCAGGCGAGAGCGTATTGGTCTAGAATTGAGAGAATCTGCGAGCGAGATTGTCTTCATCGCATCACTAGTTAGGTGGAAATGAAGCATATTTTGTGTCAGAGGTATTTGTCACCGCCATATCGGAGTCGCTTGCTCGAGCAACTATTTTCCCTTCAGCAAGGATCTATGTATGTCGCTGAGTACAATGATCGTTTTGATGAGTTAGTTGTGAAGAGTGATATCTGAGAGGAGCCAGTTATGACCACTTCTCGATTTTGGTCTGTACTTCGATTTGATATACATACGAAGTTGGCTTATCACAGCTCGGCGTCCCTTGAACAGACATATCAACTGTTGGTCGATTAGATTCATATCTTGACCTCGACAACACGAGTCTCTCCCATACTGAGGTCACCACGATGTCTACCATCGTCCAACCAGGCATGACAAAAATGATACTTAACACGGATTTCTCTCACCCCAGCGAGGGATTTTAGTACGGTGAGTGGTCTTTCATTTGTTTCTGACTCTTCTCTTGTGAACCTAACTGAGAGCAAGTCTGAGCAACTTATTAATTTTATATTGATGTGTCCCTCACCTACACCCCATCATCTGTCATGTCATGGGTTAGTTAGCACTCATACCATAGACCCATTTCTTGACACCATGTCGACAGACCCATTCTTGAGAGTAGGTCTATGTCACTCTCCCCTTGTCATTGCTCCGAGTCACGACACGACCGAGAGCCCAGAGCCTGGTGTTGATCTCGTAGTGACTATCTCACCAATTTATGAGGACATTACTCCTTACGTTGGTACTCATATGAAGGATCATGATCCTATTGACGAGTTCTATGATGAGCCCCCAGTTGAGCCTCCTGATGAGCCGTCACATCCTGGTAAGGATGAGATTCAGGTGAGCCACTCATCTACGAGTTTCAAGTTACTGGCGTCACTTTCATTATCATCTTTGGTCTTGCCCCAGAGAATGGATCTTGAGTGAAGCATTACGTATGTAGGGCCATCCTTGAGTACACTTGAGCACACTCCTGATATTTTGAGGACCTACCTTATGACGCATCACACTCTTGATGAATTTTGGGACACACCACCTGCTGACCCACCAGATGAGCTCTTTCTTTTGAGGGGCAATCACCACACTCTTGAGTCACATCTTATTGTTGGTGTCGCTAGTACCCACGCAAGTGATCCTCGCATTCGCGATGAATTTTCATACATACCTCCTGCTAAGCCCCCTGATGAGTCACAATCCCTAGGAGACATTTGGCATCTTATGAGGTCGTCTTTGAGTGTTGATGTCTCACCCGGTCATTTGGACACTCGTCGTACACTGGATGAGTTTTTCTACACTCCACCGAGAGAGCCGCCAGATAGGACACCTCATTTTATAAATGTTCAAGTCATTGTCAGACTGCCCCATAGAGAGCATGTTGTCTTTCATTTGCATCATTTACATGAGTTTGTTGTGTCATTTCTTCATCATTTGCATGTGTCTATTGATTTATATGTTTATTATTTGCATGTATTACATGAGTCGATCAGACAAAAAATCAATAATGGTAATAAATTCTATAAATCGCATGTGAATCTTCATTGGCAATGACAGGTGATTCATGAAGGTGAGCAGATGATTGTGAGAATCCGCGTTGTGAAGCTCCGTGCGAGGCTTGCTAAAAGTTTGAGTGTTAGGCGAATGAATCCCTCTATAATCATGGGACGGATCGAAACAAGTATCCCTGATCTTGATATCCATGCAAGTATGGGTATCCACCCGGTATTTAATATTGAAGATCTGACGTCATACTACGAGTCTCACGAGTATGTGGACCCAAGCAGTGGGAACGCCCACACCTCCACTTTCATTGCCTTAGCACCCTCATAGTGAGGAGGAAAGGTAGTCGAACCACTTGTTAGGTTAAAGAAGAAGCGACGGCGCGCCATGACCGACGCGCGTATATTCCCGCAGGAGGCAGTGATCCGCTGCCCGGACGAGAGATCGGAGCCCGTAGTCGCGTTCGGATGATCGTTTCTAGTCAATTTCATATTTTGTTTTTTATTCTGAGATGTATTTAACCCTTGATCGGCCCAAACAATCCTAGCCATCCGATCAGGATGGTTTTATTTGATTTGTACTTTGCAGGCTGCGGTTCACATGAGGCGACGGTTCCTAATTGGGTTTAATTGCTGCTATTTTGTAACGGATCACTTGTGCACTTCCACTCACGTCATTGCATTTAGGTGTGCATATAGCGAGTCCACCCCCGCGTCCACCTTACCACTGCATCAAGAAGACATAGGATTACTCTTGAAAAGTTAAATGAAGATACAAGAGGAAGCTCATAAAAAATTTCCAACTTTTCTTAGAAATGGAATATAAATCAACCCCTAATAATACCTGTAGAAATGGAGAAAGCCAACCTTGTATATATGTCCACTTGGTACAAATACAATGAATGAGTACATATATATAGATGAGAGAAAGAGAGAGGAAAGTCTTATACACAATGTGGGACTAAAGAGAGGAGAGAAAAACAATAAATGTTATACAAATGGGCCTAGTTTAAGTGGGTTATTCCAACACTCCCCCGCAAGCTGGAGCGTATAGGTCATATGCACCCAGCTTGGACAAACACTGGTAGAACAGGGTACTTGATAAGGCCTTTGTGAGGATGTCGGCAACTTGATCAGTTCCTGGAACATGCTTCAATTCAAGTTTCTTCAATTGAACCTTCTCACGAACAAAGTGACAGTCAACTTCGATATGTTTTGTGCGCTCATGAAACACCGGATTCTTTGCGATGTGTATGGCGGCTTGACTATCACAAAATAGAACAGCAGAGGGGGGAGTTTTACTCCCAGGTCAGTAAGGAGACTTTCAAGCCATGTGAGTTCTGAGACAACCGAGGCCATCGATCGGTATTCAGCTTCTGCAGAGGAACGGGCTACCACAACTTGTTTCTTACTCTTCCACGTAATAAGATGACCACCAAAATAAGTACAGAACCCACTAGTTGACCTTCGATCGTCCAGGGAACCCGCATAGTCGGCATCAGAATAGGCAACCAATGCGGGAGCAGAGTCGGAGGTTTTGTAAACCAGCCCTTGACCCGGAGCTCCCTTAAGGTATCGAAGAATCCGTTCAACCGCTTGGAGATGAGAAGCCCGGGGGGCATTCATGAACCGACTGACAACCCCAACTGCAAACGATATATCCGGCCTCGTGACTGTTAGATAGATCAACTTTCCCACAAGGCGTCGATAGTATTCCGGGTTCGGAAGCAGCAAATCGTCATCCGAAGCATGAGCGCATAGTTTGTGATTTGCCTCCACCGGGGTACAAGCTGGCTTGCAACCAGACTGACCAGCATCTTTGAGAAGATCGAGACAGTACTTTCGTTGGGAGAGCACCAACCCGTCCGGCCGCCGGGCGATCTCGAGACCAAGGAAGTAGCGAAGTTTCCCCAGGTCTTTAGTCTGAAAAACAGTGCTCAGATGTTGTTTGACGTCTTGAATCCCCTTTGAGTCATCCCCAGTGAGAAGGATGTCATCAACATAAACCAACAGAAGGACGGTGCCAGTGGCCCGGTGTCGGGTAAAAAGGGAGAAATCTGCATAACTCCGAGTGAACCCCATGTCCCGAACCACCTTGCTAAACTTGTCAAACCACGCCCGAGGGGACTGTTTGAAACCATAAATTGACTTTTTGAGAAGACATACCCGAGACTCCCCCGTGGTCTCAAACCCGGGCGGTTGGCGCATGTAGACGGTTTCCTGAAGTTCGTCATTCAAAAAGGCGTTCTTGATATCGAGCTGATGAAGGGGCCAGTGGCGGTGCACCGCGACGGAGAGAAGAACGCGGACAGTGTTAAGCTTGGCCACCGGAGAGAAGGTTTCCTCATAGTCGAGGCCCTCCTGTTGTGTGAAGCCACGGGCCACAAGACGGGCCTTCAGTCGGGCAATAGTTCCATCCGGAGCATGCTTGATGACGAACACCCATTTACACCCAACAGGGTGCTGACCGGGAGGTAAGGGAACCAAGACCCAGGTCTGGTTGGCCCAGAGGGCCGTCATTTCTTCATCCATGGCAGCCCGCCAGCCAGGATGGTGAAGCGCCTCCTGCAAAGAGTTAGAGACCGAAACAGAGGATAATGAGGTGACAAAGTGAAGAAGAGAGGGAGAGAGGAGATGGAGAGAGACGTAATTCGCCATTGGATGAGCGGTAGAGACGAGAGCCGGAGCAGCAGAGAGCAGAGCACCAGAGGGCGAAGCCGACTGCAGAGGGGCAACGGGATGAGGAGAGCGACGAGAATAGACCCGGATAACCGGTGGTGGTGGACGGACAGGAGGTAGGGAAGGCAGAGAGGATGAGGAGTGAGGAGCAGGAATGACAGGACGAACGACGGGATCTGCACTCAGAGCGATATCTAGAGCAGGGAAGAATGAAATATCTTCACGGAAAGTCACGTCAGCCGAGACAGTAACCTTGCGGGTAGCAGGCGAATAACATACATAACCCTTCTGAGTGCGCGAGTACCCCACAAAGATATGCTTGGTGGCACGAGGGTCCAATTTGTCCGTGGAGGGACCGAGGTGGTGAACATAGCAGGTATACCCAAACACCCGTGGAGGAACGGGAAAAGGCGGAGTTGTGGGAAAGAGGAGGCTGAAGGGAGTAGCATACTGGAGGACGGAAGACGGGAGGCGGTTGATGAGAAAGCAAGTCGTGGAGAGCGCGTAGTTCCAGTATGGTTTGGGAACCTGCATTTGAAGCATAAGGGAGCGAGCGACATCAAGAAGGTGACGATTCTTGCGCTCGGCGACACCATTCTGTTGTGGAGTGTACAGACACGAGCTTTGGTGAAGAATGCCGAACTCAGAGCAGAGAGTGGCAAAGGTATGGCTGGTGTACTCCCGCGCATTGTCAGTACGAATAGTGCAAATAGGCGCAGAGAACTGAGTGCGAGTCTCAAGTATGAAAGCCCGGAATACGCGGTGAAGTTCAGAGCGATCCCGAAGGAGATATAACCACGTCATGCGAGAGTAATCATCAATAAAAGTAAGAAAATACCGATAGCCAGAAATACTAGTAAATTTGAACGGACCCCATATATCGGAGTGTACTAAAATAAAAGGAGCGGAGCTCCGAGTACAATGAGGAAGGAACGATGAACGGGGTTATTTGCCCAAAATACATGTGTCGCAGCGAAAAGCAGGGAGAGTAACATCAGGAAGAGCCTTCCGGAGGACTGGAAGAGGAGCATGTCCCAGACGGCGATGCCAATCCGAAGAGGAGATAGATGCGAGGACAGTGGGAGAGTCGTCAAGAAGATAGAGCCCATTCTGCAGCCGTCCTCTACCAATGATAGTCCGCGTCTGCTGATCCTGTATGAGAAAAGAATAAGTAAATGTCACGGAGTAATTAGAATCAGTAGTAAGGCGACCAACAGACAGTAAATTGAAAGAAGAGCCCGGAACATGTAGAGCCGAGCGCAGGAGGAGAGAAGAGGTGAGTGAAATATCAGCACATCCAGAGACTGGAACCGATGCCCCATTAGCGACAGTAATGTACTTCGGGTGAGGTGAAGACAAGTACTGAGGTGGCCTAACAGAGGTGATATGATGAGTGACACCAGAATCAAGGATCCAGCGCGTGGCAGAGGATAGACAGACGATACCTTCATTGGAGATAGAGGCAGCAGAGGCAACCGAGGCAGGCGGACGGCTGAGCAGGCCATGAAGATGCTGGAGCTGAAGACGAACCTCGTCGAGATCAGTACGAGGGGAAGCAGAGTCGGTAGTAGCAGCAGAGGCTTGCGGACGAGGAGGTCGGCCATGTTTGCGATAGCATGTGGCCTCAAGATGTCCATCTTTACCGCAGAACGAGCACTTAGGCCTAGACCGGCCACCCCGACCCCGGCCGTGAGAGTCAGAGCGGCCGCCACGGGCAGAAAAGGGGAGAGGCAATAAGGGAGCTGGTGCCTGTTGAACAAGGGCCGGAGTAGGAAGTCCGGGCACATCCGGAGGCGGGGAGACTTTGAGAAGCATTGAGCACACATCGGAAAAAGATGGTGTAACGGTAGAGGAGAGGATGTGAGCCCGGACACTGTGAAGATGAGGCGGTACCCGGGCCATCATCATGGCGATACCCACAGCTTCCTTTTGGGTACGTTGAGCAGCAAGATCTAAAGTCGGAGACTGATGGTGGATCCAAGCCTCAACCAGAGACCGGGCCTGAGCAACAAAGGACGTCAGGTCGGTTGCGCCACTGCTATCAAGGGCCTGGAGAGCAGTGATGATGTCATATAGATGGTGGAGACTATCCTTGCCAGAGTAGAGGGTGTGGAGCTCGTCCCACATGCCTTTGGCCGTCTCATGATACATGGTCAGGCGATAAGATTCGCCATCAAGAGAGTTGAGAAGCCAAGTCTGCACACGACCATCATTGCGTAACCATTCCTCAGTAGGGTTACCGATAACGGTCTGAGTCAAGTGATGAAGGAACCCCTTTGACTGCAGGACACGGCGAACCGAGTGTGCCCATTCCACAAAGTTCTTCTTGCCAGTGAGAGAAATTGTAGTAATCTGAAGCTCGTCGCGGACTTCCTGGAGAGAGGTCGGGCGTTCAGGAGGAGGAACTGCCGTGCCGACAGAGTCCGCAGATGTAGACATGGGGGCGACCTGGAGGAGAGGAAGCGGGAAGACAGCGGACTGGATGAGGCCGCGGCGAGCTGGAAGAGGCCGCGGCGGACTGGAGGAGGCAGCGGCGGACTGGAGGAGGCCGCGGTGAGCACAGACACGCTCAGCAAGGAGCGGGCTATGAGAGGCCGCGGCGGATTGAATAGGCCGAGGCGGACTGGATCAGACCGCGGCGGACTATAGCGGGCTGAGAAGAGAGGACAAGCCGGGGAAGCACGGCACGTCGCGGGAACAAGAGAGCGACCGCAGCGGGCTGGACCAGTCCGCAAGACTGAAAAAAATGCAGAGAGGCGAGCCCGCGGCGGACAGGGAAAAGAACTTGGCCGCCTGAAGAGGAAGGAGAGCAGCCGCAGGCATGAGAGAAGTGCGGACAGAAGGAGGCCGCCGCGCTTACGGCGGACGAAAGAGAGCAAGAAGAGGAGGCGAATACCGAGTTCGCAGCGGACAGAAGGAGACCGCGGAGCTAGGGATCGAGTTCGCCGAGGTCGCGCCGGACAAGAAGAGGCCGCAGCGGACTATGGGAAGCAGTGGACCCCACAGGATCAGAGAGAGGGCTATAAAGAAGGGCCAGAAAAGGAGGGAAGAGGAGGGAAGAGGAGTGGTTCCACGGGACGAGAGGAAGCGGTTTGGACAAGGGAGGCCGCAGGGGTGATGCGACTAGGAGGCGCGAACACACACACGCAGGCCGCAGAGACCGCAGGCCGCAGGGCGGATAGGAAAGGGAGTCCGCAGGAGTCCGGAACGTGGCTCTGATACCATGTAGAAATGGAGAAAGCCAACCTTGTATATATGTCCACTTGGTACAAATACAATGAATGAGTACATATATATAGATGAGAGAAAGAGAGAGGAAAGTCCTATACACAATGTGGGACTAAAGAGAGGAGAGAAAAACAATAAATGCTATACAAATGGGCCTAGTTTAAGTGTGCTTTTCCAACAATACCCAAAAGATCTAAATTGCCTTCAAATTCGTTATGCATTACCCTAGTCTCCTCTTCATGGGTTGTAATATTCCTAGAATATACTCATAATACTGTAGTCCTAGTCATGTTACCGTGCATATAATATATTAATCGTAATACAATATCTCCACGGAATTTTATATAATTGACAGACCCTTATATGGAATTTTTCTAAAACATCAATGGCTACAACATAGCATTAGTTATAGAATTATGTTGCACACCATCTTATTATTTTTGGCACATCAGTAGTTTCTGCGAGGGCCATTTTTCAATGCTAATTCACTTAAAGTGCCACAAATAACTTATCAAACATAAAAATGGACTTGAGATAATACAAAATTAAATTAAGAAACAATTAAAATTGTCAACTAATTTACAACCTGATACTACAAAAATTATTTTTAACAAATTCAAACAGGGAACAACCTGCAGATGAGCTGATCGAAGATCTGCTTCAAAGAAGCTACACCCAACCAAGCATGCATCTGTAGAACCACAAATTGAAGCTATATAAGCATCACAAGGTCAAAAGATTCATTCGACTTTCAATCTTTGTATAGGTAGTCCAATGAGAAACACATGATATTCTACTTTTAACATACAATATTTTTGGCATTTTGATGTGGTTGGTGGAAAAAGTTAAGAGTCAAAGAAACTGCCTAATTATGCAATCAAATCTTTAAATACATTAAAATTTCACCACACAATATATAGAAATGCCTCCTATTTATGATTCTCTAGAAGCTGCTTTATGACATTTTTATTTACATACATTATCAAGATTTAATAGTTGAATTTTTTAATTTGAAATAGGAAGCTGGGCTTCACGAGAGACATCATTTTTGTTAACATACTTTCAAATTGTATAGTGTTTGAATTTTGTTGAGAAATGTTATATCTCACATCACTAAAAGAATAACGACTAATTAAAGAAATTTATAGCAATCCATACGAGTCCTACAAACTCGATCATCTAATGCTAAGAGTAATAAAAAAGGGATCATAATACCAACAATTGACAATGTAACAACCTTGTAGATTTGCACTCTGAAGGTTAGCTCCGTCTAAGACAGCACCAGAAAGGTTTGCCCCAAGAAATTCACATCTTTAAAAAGAAAAAATTTGCTACAGTTAACAATCGGATCTCAAAATATGAAGAGAAACAATATAAAGCTGCTAGAACAAACTAATAACAGCGACCAAATAGTGTACTAATGTATTTTGATGTTCACTGTAAACTGCTCATAGTTAGAATAATTGATCTTCTTCATATCAATTAATTTATAAAAACATGTGCTCTTAAAAGCCATCAGATGAGAAATTATATAAAAAAAGAGAAAATTTATAAGGGCATTATGCATAGTAAGACTGAATTGCATAATCATGATTCCACATATCAGGGGGGTTTACATCACACTTATAGATGCATATTTGGAAAAGAAATAAAAATTTATGGTAAGACCTCAAATAAAATGAAGATGGCATTGTAAGAACAAGAGGAAAATATTGTTGGGTTAAACTGTGTGTTAGAACAAATATTGATACAGAAGTAAAACTCGCTGACAGATGCACTTCACTTGTAAATAAATGCATTTTCAAACAGTTGCATTATAACACCCATAAGTTTGGAAAAGGGGGTGTCAATCTAGTTGGACATCTAAAATCTCATTTTGTTTTAAAAGACACAAACACGAGTTGTTATAATGCTACTGTTTGAAGTTGGGCATGGTTAAACAATGTTCACAAGCTCATTAAATTAATGAGCAGAACACCAAATTAATGGAAGTAGGTGGGCATGCTTAAATTTATGTGTTTGAGTTTCAAAAATCTTAAGAGATGGAATTGTTCAGTACCACTAATTTTACAATATTAATAATTTCTTATGCTTGATGTCCAAGTGAACATAAACCAAATACAATTTAGTGCCGAGATATTTCATCAAGAGTATATGAAAATCAACGGTATTCATTTTAAAATTTAAGAGCCTCCTCATCTTGTGTTTAAAAATCCTAAGAAGTGTTGGAGAAAATGATCAGGAGGATGGTTGACGGCGCGCCACGACCGACGTGTGTGTATTCCCTCAGGAGGCGGTGATCCGCTGCCCGGGCGGATGACCAGAGCCCGTGGTTGCGTCCAGATGATCAATCCGAGTCAAGTTCATATATGGGTTTTTATATTTTGAGTTGTATTTTGCCCCCGATCGGCCCAAACAGTGTGTGCTGTCCGATTTGGGGTTTTATTTGATTTCAGTTGTTTTGAGTGGTTATGGTATTAGGGCCATTAATATGCATGCAGGTGGCAGTTCAAGGCATCATGACTTTGGGAAATTTCCAAACCATCGGTCTCTGGAAATCGGGCGACGCCAGATCTTCCCCACCAGGAGTGACTCCCGGCTTCCCCTTCGCCTCCACACCTCATGTGCGACGCCGGAAACATTCTCCCCCGCTTCCATCCTCCGATCTGGTAAACCCCTCCGCCGATGCCTCCTCTCCTCCCTCTTCCTCTCTGTTAATCCTCTATCAAGCCCTAACTGCCCTTCCCGCTTCCTCCCGCTACTACCCGCAGAAATCCCGTGCATCCTCCTCCCCGTGCAACCACCCTCCACCGCCATACTTCATTGTAAGCCTCCACCCTTCTAGAAGTCGCTTCCCCTTCCTGAGCCGGTAGCCCAGCCACCGTGAATCCACACTGCTCTTCCCCCTCAAACCCACGACATCTCCCCTTCCTCCGCTATGTTTTTAATTTCAAGTCACTGTTCAAAAATTAAAAACATTGTTCACTCCTCTAATCTCCACTCTATCCTCATCAAGCCTATCCACCCGTGAGTCAAACCACCCTCAATGAATCAAACCTTTCTTTCAACAGCCCCTACACACTCTCATCATGAGCCTACAAACCGATTTCCTCCATGACCAAGACCTCAGATATCCACCAACAACCCCCACCGTCGTCGCGTGCATGTGTGAACCGTGGTATAATGTTCTCTTTATTGTTGTTTACTTTAGCAACCTGTATTGTAGTGATTGTTAATTTCATTGTGCTACTACTTCTTTGTGCGCTTGCAGAGTTTATTCCGCATTCGCTTAAAATTATTTGCGTCTCTGTCATTTGCAAAATTAATATTTTATTTTCTTTTAATCATTTATTGTGACTGTATGTGCCTTGCTAATAAATTTTAAAATAATAAATTATTTGCTGCAATTTTCGTAGCGGAAGACTTGTACACTAGGATTACACCTCATAGCGTTTAGGATTGCATTAGAGAGTCCACCCGAGTCAATCGACCAGCCACTGCATCAATGGTCCTTCTAACTTTGCTTTTGCAACTACTGCCTCCTCCAAGGATCAAATGAATGATTAAAATTATTCACCAAAATAAATAATAAATAAATGAAGTTTGGAGATACTGTTAGAGAGAGGTTGGAGCTTTTCTCTCTAAAATTATGGAGTTCTGGATCCAGATAACTTCTTCCTCCCAAGTTCGTTTGCCTTGGGGTATCATTTTTTCAAAAACTACGGCGGTTTTTACAAGCTCGGCAACCATACAACACCGGCGCCGGCAAGAGCCGGCGCCGGTCCCAGTCCTGATCTCTGTTAGCCTTTTGTCTTACACATTTTACATTTGATATTCATTAACTATTATGGATACAGTTTGGGGTAGAGCTACCGATGAGCTTCCTTTAATCTCTGTTCTTCCATGCTTAAACTGGGATCCACAAGCATTTAGATCGGAGGATGTCAAGGAGAAAGAAAGCCACGTTCTAACTAATGAAATATTCTCTGGGGTTAATCACATGGGGCCACCGACGAGTTGTCTTGTCTTTGCTACATAGGGAGACCTCGGTCTCAGATCCAGGTGTTGACGCCGGCGCTCCAGCATCCTTACCGGCGGTCCCAACATCTCCTCAACGTATTTTACTTTCGGATGGTCTCCTCCATAATCTCACGACACCGCTGTTGATGTTGTTGTCTGCCGGAACTTTGACAGCCCATACGGCTACGCCTGCATGGGGAGCTGACGTTCTGTTAAGGAATGACTAGACACAGCAAGGCATCGAGGCACGTGGCCCAGGATAGCAGGACCCGATCATTTCGAACAATTTTAAACAATTTTCTTCCGCCGAAAACTGCACGCCTGGAGATAAAGGTGGAGTACAAATATTGAGCTCCGCAGCAAAACTAGCCCCACGTCAAAAGATGTCAAAGGTGACGGGCCGCAGAAAAGGGGTCTAAATATTGTGAAACTGACAGCTAAAACTTACGCAAACATTACCCGGGGAGAAATAAGAAAGGCGGTGCCACAAGCAACGAGGAGCCCATTTCTTTTAGCATTTATTGACTCTACCAAATGCACTAAATCTGCCACCTACGAAACAGGCCTCAAACTTTGGAAATATGCTGACTCTCATCTTCTCAGAAGACAATTCAATTAATGGCGAAGCCTTATGAATACACATTAATTGGCAAATTCGACATGTACAAGCCAAAATTGGACACCATACGGAATTTCTCCGAAGATCCAAAGCTTTCTGGCAAACAACCCATGGGTTTGCTTGACTCGAGACACATTAATATTAATTTATCAACGAGGCAGACTACTCGAGGATCTTTGTGCATGGCACCCATTTCAACCCGCAACTCGAAAATCAAATATTACCAATTTGGATCTCATTCCCAAAGTCAGGCTAGAGTACAATAATCCTACGACTTTGTACTCCTTGGGTTCAATATTTGGAAACCCGCTTGTTGAATGCGGGAAAATCTCTTACTCAGAAAATTCGGATCAAGACAGCCTAAGATTACCGGTTCAGCAGTCGGGCTTGACGGCTAACGGGCTAACACACGGAAACTGTCAGACAACTAAAAGAACCCCAAACGCTGCGGCAGGTAGGTCCCACCACGTACCCGGAAGCTTAGAAGAAGCAAATCCTCAACCAAAAATGGCCAAGCAGGGTACGTCGGTACGAGGTAGACTGGATGACAACAAAGTCGCTGCGACTAACAGGGATAGTCGCAAACTCACAGTCTGTCTCTTTGAATAAAGGATCCAAAGGCTCGGCTTGTTGTCTAGGAAAAAGGCGGTCGAGATCTTTTGCGAGATTTCAAAGTCCGTCTCCTCGTACCCCCGGGGTCCTATTTATAGGTCAATACACAGAGAGGGGGGTCTTATTTATAGTCCCACCCCCGGCGACTAAGCGACCTCTTGGGGGAAGCTCGCTCGGCAGGGTGAGTAACAAGCCTAGTCGCCTACCTGGCGAGTATGCGAGTGGAGCTCGCCATACTCGCTTAGACCTTCTGCCGCCTTGCGCGTTGACTATGACTTCTGTCTTGATTCGCTGACTTTGACCCTTGCTGATGTGGCTCTGGAGGGGTCTACTCTCGACGAATATGGGTTGTACACAATCCTCTCTCTTTCCGAGCGACGTAAGAGCTCGAAAAGGAACATCCAACACTGATTCGGTGAGCTGCTCGGGCGAGTATCTGAGCTACTCACTTCTGATGGATGCCTGCTGAACTCTATAAATAGGGGGGTGGCTGGTCTATAAGGCACGCATTTCTGTACTCGCACGCGATGTCGAAGTCCGCCGAGGAAGTCTACCCAGCGAGCCTTGCCGCCTTGTCCGGATTCCTCGACCCAGAACCATCAAGGCCTAAAAGGTTGCGAGAAGGCGAGGTTGTCGCTGATCTACCTCCCCTAAAGAAGAAGAAATTAAAGAAACTGAAGAAGTCGCTCGCCTTCAAAACCGACAACCCGCCTCCTCCTGCCGAGGGCTCGAGAATGCTCCCTCAGCTGTCCATCCCGAATCTTCTACCAGCACTCAGAAGCTCCTTGACGACCTCGGTCTAAACGACATTATCGATCTCTTTGTTCCCGACTTCTCTTTGTTGTTCCGCCGTCTTCTCCTCCTGCCCTGGAACTCGGCGGGTCCCAAACCCAACTGCAAGCAGATCTCGCTGCCTCGCAAGGTCGCCATCTTGTTGATTTCTGTAAACGTCGCTGATTAATCTGTCCATACCTTGCTGACTTGTTCTTTGTACTCGCAGCTCCTCCGCCGGCCACTGCAGGCGAGATTCTAAATGTCGCTCCCTTGCGATCAACTCCTCTTGTAGCACTCAAAGCTCCGTAACCGCCTTGATCCGGGCACACCGTCCGGATCAATGTCAGATCCAAGAAAGAGGTTGAAAAACCTGCCCCAGAGGCGAGAAGACAAGACCTTCCCGCGCCGAAAACCTCGCAGTCTGGGACGATCAAAGTCCCTGCCTCTGCGACCACCTCTTCGCTACCGGTGGTGAGCACACCTTTACCGCCGCCACCTCCTCCTCCGGCTAACTCGCAACAATCGAGCAGGAGCACACCTTTGCCGCCGCCACCTCCTTTGTCGTCGAGGACCAAAGCGCGTCCTGAACTCTGCCCAGAAACCACGGTTCCTCGGATCCCGCCGGAGAGCTCGGCACGAGATCCGGAAAAAAGACGCCCAAGCTACTTCCCGCCGAGGACCAGAAGTCGCGACCAAGGAGGTCGCGAGCAGGGGCAAGCTGCCGAGCGCCCAGGAGGCTCGTCATCGGGCCCGCGAGAATCTACTCGCCGCATCCCATCCCCTCGCCGGTCACGATCTCCTCGGTAAGGTAGCTCGCACTGATGCTGAACTGATCTGACTGCTGTTGTTGACTCTTAACTGACTTAGCGACTTCTTTCTACTGTGATAGGTCACCCTTCAACCCCTGGAACAGCTTTCATTGACGCCTTTGGGCTCTCTGGAAATGAATATCGTCATGTCGTCGCTCGCTCCTACATCGAGCTGGAAACCAAGTTCGACCAACTCGCCATTTGCGAGCCTCATCGCCGGATCTCGGCACAGGAGGTGAGGATGGAAGAGCTACAGGACCGGCTGGCGGCCTACGAGACGCGTCTCCACATGATTAACGAGCTGGATCGGCGTCAAGCGATGACTGACCATCGCATCTAGCTACGGGGAAGAGTTGGTCGGCATGTGAGCGAGCATGGGATCTGCTGGGCGACTTGCGAGGATGGAGGACCAACTACGACAAGGAGACGCGCTGGCGGTGGCCGGCGAGTACTACCGTCGTGCACGCGAGATGGGCTGGATCAGGCGACATCCACCTATTCCCGAGCAACGTCCACCTAGGACTTAGATTTTTTCTGATTTCTTTCTTTTGTCCTCGCCACTTGGCGACTTTGTAATGAACTATTCTTTTATTTGTAATAAGGGGAGTTTGTATCTCGCGTTGATCCTGCCGACTTTGTTTTGGATTTGATGCGTTCGCAGGGACGATATTTTTCTTTCTTTCTGCGACATTCCGAGCTGTCTTGTGCAGGTTCTGACGAGGTGGCGAGATTCTGGATAGCGCTGCGCGAGATAGTACTAGTAGCTAGGGTTGATCTCTCTGCTAGCTTGCGACTTAGACTGATACTCGCGCGAGGTTGATATACCCCCCCCCCCAGCCTCCGCCTATAAATAGAAGGGGTAGGTGAGCCTTTACTTCGCTGTTGCGAATTTTGATCCTTTACTCGCGAGTAGTTGTCCTTCCTCGCAACTTCCTTCTCGTTCTTGCTCTACTCGCACGTCTCGCGCTTCCAACTCTACTCACTCAAGATGGTCAGTGATGACGTCAATGCTCGTCGACAGACCCACGCGATCAACTTCTCTGAAGCAGTTTTCAAGAAATCTGTTGCGACTGAGCGAGATCCAGAGGATTTCCGCCAAAGGCACTTGCCAGAGGAATACTCGGCCAAGCTCCTCGCCCGGACCGAGCGACTAAACACCTTCCTTGAAAGTGAAATAGTCCTGCCACTCCGCCACTTCGAATTCGGCCTGCGACTTCCGTTGTGGTCCGAGTACCGTCAAATCTCACGGTACTTCGGCACTGTGCCCGCCCAAATCAATCCCAGTGGATGGGCGATGATCATGGGGTTCCATTGCTTTCTTCGGGAAGAGAAGATCGTGTTCGACCTCTCCGTCTTACGGAAGGTCTTTGCCTTTGCTGCGACTTCGGAGGAAGTCATCTTCTTCAGCAGCCACGTTTGCATGTTGGTCGGCACCGCGAACAAAGTTCATCGGTGGGGTTGTTCACAAATAGTATAGTTCGCGAATAATTCGGGATTCGATCCGTGAAAATTCGATTAAAATTCATATTTTCCGGATTCGAATCCAGATTCGAATCTGAATTCCATATTCGAATAGTTTTCGAATCCGAATCCGAATAATTTTCTCCATATTCGGAGGATTCGCGAATAGTTCGCGAATACTGGAATATATATTAAAAATTTAATATATGTAAATATATATTAAATATAGTTTTATTTTAATATTATATTATATTAAATATTATAAAATTCAAATTCAAATTCGAATCCATGTTCGAATCTGAATTTGAACCCAAAGTCGAATCCAATATTTCATGACGAATCTGAATCCAAATCCGACATCGAATATTCGATTGAATCCGAATCCGAATCCGAATCCGAATCTCTGCATTCTTTGTCAAATTTGGATTCGATTGAACAGTTATTCGGTTCGATTCGATTCGTGAACACCCCTAGGAGCGAGTATCTGATCGTCGTCACCGGCGACTTTGAAGGGGTGTCGAGGAGGCCGCACCAGCCACCAGAAGTCGCCTTCCTGCCACCTATCCTGGAAGACGCGCGCGAGAAGCTATTTGAAGCTTTCCGCGGGGGGCGATTCGACGTCATCCATTGGCGCCTGAATGTCAACTCGCTGGACAAGCTCTTCCCCGGCGTAGGTATAACCTGACGAGATTCTGCCAAACTCGCCGACTTGTCTCTGATCGCTGTTGTAAATTCTCTAATGGCTCTTCAAAATTTGCAGCTAATCGCGAGCTCCCGCGAGAACCGCTTCCTCCTGCGAAGTAAGTCGCGTCATCGCACCAAGACTCCTCGAACCCGCCTTCTGAAGTGGAGGAGATCTTGCCTCCTGTGAGCAGAGAAGGCCAGTTGCGAACTGGCAACAAGGTGGGCCCGCCACAGAAGAAGCATGCGAGAAAGGATCTCTCACGAGCTCTTCGGTGGGAGAGAGTCGTCTATCAATGTCGGGGCGTCGTACTTCCACCCGAACTACAACCTCGGGCGGTGCGGTAAGGATGCCTTCGGATGTCCGCTGGTCTCCTGGTCTGAGGGCGAGCACAATGTGACGCTGAGCACCAACCTACCCGCCTGGTCGGAAGACTGGGAGGACAAAGGGGAGACCTACGACGTCGCCTTCGCGCTGTACGGGTGAGCAGATGCTGAGTCGATACAGGATCTCAGCCCGGAGGTGCTCGCCCACCAGACATTTCGCGCCCTCCTGCGAGATGTCGAGCTGGGGCATCACACCGCGAGGAGGCTCATCGAGACTCAGGCGGTGATGAAGGTCGTGTCGCAGAAGGCAATCGACTTGGGGCTGCAATCAGCCCGCTGGAAGGACTATGAGGTAGCTCGCTTTCTCACTCTCTTTGCGCGACCTAGTAGCCTTTGTACTTGATCGTTTTTCTGACTGATTGTTAGTTGATCCTCGCAGGTCGCCGAGCTCGAAACGGCGATGAAGATCTCCGAGCTCGAACCGGAACTCGCCAACGCCAAAAACGAGCTGGAGGCTTCTCAAATCGGGGTCGTCGAGTTAGAAACTAGCCTGGTCGTCGCTGAAGATCGCCCTGGTCCCTCGGATACTCGCCCGGTTGTGCCACAGCAGGAGGCGGGTCCGCGCGGGATGGGCAAAAGGATACGCTTTCACGGGGATGAGATGTCCGCTATCCGCCGCGGGATAGCGCGAGCAACGGGGGAAGCCGTTCTCGCGAAGCTGAGGATCGACGACTTCCTCGGCCCGGAAGCCGACCATCTAACGATCGCGGACCTCATCCCAGGCTTGCTCGCCGAGGAGTCCAACTCACCTGACCGCGTCCTCTCCTCTTCCGGCTTCAGCGACAACGACAACAGTAGTGGAGGGAGTAGCGACGGCAGTGACGACGATGAGGACGACGAGGATGATGATGGTGATGAGGAAGATGTCACCATTGAAGACGAGAAGTACAAGCCTGATACTGGAGACGATGAGTCATAGTCGGTCGGCGACCTCCTGCGTCCAAAACTTGTAGACAGAAAGTTATATAACTTAGAAATTTTGTAACTTCTTGTAATACTTGTCCTATAATACAAGAGTTATTTGGCACTGTTTTTCTTCTTATTTTACTTACATACTCGCATACTCGTTTGTTAATGATGTCTGCTAGGCTCATAGGCGCGGAGAGGTTGAGTGCTCGCCATGCGCATACTCGCTTGTTGATATTGCTCATAATCGTGCATCCAATGCTCGCTCCAATATAATCGCTCCGCCTACTCGCACGTTGTTGCTCGTACCTACATGGTCGCAGCCGCATGCTCGCACATCGCTGCTTGTACCTGCATGATCGCATACCTCATAGGAGTCTAGCTCAACTGAGTCAGAGCATATAGTCGACACCTAGCAGGAGTAAACTCAACTGGAGGTGGAAAATATAGTCGACACCTAACAGGAGCCAAGCTCAACTGGAGGTGGAGTCGACAACTCTCAGGAGTCGAGCTCAACTGGAGGTGGAGGTCAACTCAGGAGGCAAGTAGTCAGTCTGCAGGAGGGGAGCTCGTACAGGGGGCACGGACTACGACAACACTCGTACGAGTAATCAACATCTTGCAGGAACCGAGCTCAACTGGAGATGGGTCGACAGCTCTCAGGAGTCGAGCTCAACTGGAAGTGGAGGCAACATCTTACAGGAGCCGAGCTCAACTGGAGATGGGTCGACTCGGGTTGAGCTCGTAGTCGACCTGCAAAAGGGAAGCTCGTACATGAGGCTTGGACTACGACAACAACACACACGAGTAATCAACATCTTATAGGAGCCGAGCTCAACTGGAGATGTGTCGACAGATCTCAGGAGCTGAGCTCAACTGGAGGTAGAGAACATCCTACAGGAGCTGAGCTCAACTGGAGATGGGTCGACTCGGGTTGAGCTCGTAATCGACCTGCAGGAAGGAAGCTCGTACAGGGGGCTCGGACTACGGCAATAACACACACGAGGAATCAACATTTTACAGGAGCCGAGCTCAACTGATGATGGGTCGACTCGGGTTGAGCTCGTAGTCGATCTACAGGAGGGAAGCTCGTACAGGGGGCTCGGACTACGACAACAACATACACGAGGAATCTATCTCACCCGAGGGGGTTGGTAGCTGATATGCGGGAGAGGAGCTCGTGTAGGGAATCGGACTACGATAACTCCACGACTCGAGGACTTCTATCAGTGCCGAAGTAGTTCGTCATGCTGCTTAAGAGATTGCCAAGGAGTCAAATGCATCAATATCTTTGAGGACGAAAGAAAATTCTAAGAAGATGACGATCCTCTACTCATCAAGTTGGGAGGTTGGCGTCCAGATCCGTTCTTGATAGTTCCTCCAATCGGAGGAGATATGTAATCGAGGGTAGCTAGGCCGACATGCAATGGGGGAGCTGATCTCGACCGTCAATGCGGGGGCTCGGTCTTACAAGGACGCTTAAATCCTGAAGCATTGTCCCATTGTCCGTCCTGGGCTTTTTAGGAGAATCAAGTCGAATGCTCGTTTCCCAACTCGATCGTGGAGATCGCTACTAGCTCTGCCACCTGACTACGAAGGCTAGCGTACAAGCGAAGGGAAATGCCTACTGGAAACACACACTCGATTTCACCATCCTTCCGCGAAATTGTACTTTCCAGAGCTCAGTGGGTTATCCCACTTTGGCATCAACAGAGACGCGTCCTGCTTTTCAGGACAAACAATCGATAAGAGTGGGCCTTTAGTCTTCTCAAATACTAATGATGCCTCACTTTGTGAGGTTGATCTTTCATCGAGTTTATGAGGTTAGCGTCCAGACCTGTTCTTGATAGTTCCTCCAGTCGGGGGAGAGATGCAATCGGGGTAGCTAGGCCGATATGCAAGGGGGAATGTGATCTCGACCGTCAATGTAGGGGCTCGGCCTTACAAGGATGCTTAAATCCCGAATCATCGTCTCATCATCCTCCCTGGGCTTTTTAAGAGAATCAGGTCGGATGTTGGTTTCCCAAACTGATTGAGGATATGAACTTCACTGCATCTAACTGACTTGAGACAACCAACACAAAGAAAACAACTCGCAATCACTCGTGCCTTTGGGGGCGAGGATATGTATAAAAATATGGAAATAATATTACATGTAAGCAATACATATTACTGCTAAGGGTAGAACTTTTTCAGTTCATCCCCGCTCCAAGTACTTCCCAGTAGCTCTCCTTCTTGATCTTGTAGGCAATAACCTCTAGTGGCTAGAGCTTCCTGGACTATGAAAGGTCCTTCTCAGTTGGGATTCAGCTTGCCAACGGCAGCTCCCTTTCTTGTCGCGTCCACCTTAATCATGACCAGGTCTCCTGCAAAGAAATGCTTGAGGTGAACGTTTTTGTCGAAGTGCTTTGTCATTTGCCTCTTGATCTCCTCTTGGCGAATGGAGGCTAAGTCACGAAGTTCCTCGATGTAGTATAGGGAGAGCTTCTGAGGCTCTTCATTCTCCAAGCGTCATTCTTCACTGCCTTCTCCCGCTGCTGCTACCCTCGGGCTCCGAACCTCGAATTCTACCGGGATGAGTGCCTCAGACCCGTGGGACAACTTGAAAGGTGTTTCCCCCGTGCTCGAGTTAGGAGTTGTTCTCAGAGCCCATAAGACCGAGGAGAGCTGCTCCGCCCAGTCGCCCTTCAGATTGGTGACATTTTTCTTCAAAAGGTTGATGATCAACTTGTTGGCGGCTTCCTCTTGTCCGTTGCTCTGAGGATGATGAACAGAGGCGAATCGAAGATCCGTCCCTAGCTGCTTGCAGAAGCCCTCCAGTTCCAAGCTGACAAATTGCGGGCCGTTGTCGGTGACGATGGCGAGAGGGATCCCGAACCTGCAAGCAATCTCTCCCTAGATGAAATTCTTCACGATCTGAGAAGTGGTCTTGGTAAGGGCCTTTGCCTCGATCCACTTAGAGAAGTAGTCGATCATGACGAGAACGAACTTCCTCTGACCGCTAGCTTGGGGAAAAGGGTCACTCAAATCCATTCCCCAGATGGCGAAAGGCCAGGAAGCGGTGATTGAACGAAGCTGATGAGCGTGCTGCAACTGAAGAGGTGCAAAAAGATGACACTTTGGACACTTCCTTGAGAAGGTTTCTGCATCCTTTCGAATGGTCGGCCAGAAGTGGTCGTGCCTTAGAATCTCGAGTGGCTGTCACACTCTCCTGAATGACGAAGGGTCAGGGAGTGGTGATTGAACGAAGCTGATGAGCGGGCTGCAACTGAAGAGGTGCGAAAAGATGACACTTTGGACACTTCCTTGAGAAGTTTTCTGCATCCTTCTGAATGGTCGGCCATAAGTAGTCGTGCCTTAGAATCTTGAGTGGCTGTCACACTCTCCTGAATGAATCTCCTCAAGCACTCGAGGGATTTCAGCTTCTGACAGACATCTGGCTAGAGGGCCCGAGATGGTCTTGCGATAGAGTTCTCCTTCATGCAGCAGATAGTAAGCAGCTTTGTACCGGAACTTTCTCTGATCTCCTCCACTGGCAGGAAGTCAACCTGTCGTTAAGAACGTAACAAACGGGTCCTTCCAAGAATCCCTTTGCTCGATCTCCATCATCTCTCATTCCTCGATGGACGGTCGAAACAACTCTGTCACTGTCCCTCCAGCTCTGGGGGACTTGGCGAGATAATCTGCCTCGGAGTTCTCCCCTCGAGACACGTGCTCGACGAAGAAAGATTGGAAACCTCTGATCAAGCCCGTAACCTTTGCCAACTACTTCTGCAAAATGGGGTCGTGGGTGAAGGTCCTGAGATCCTGGATCCCCAACTCCTTGGCGAGACGCAAGCCTGCCACCATGGCTTCGTACTCCACCTGATTGTTCGTGACGGGAAAGAGGATCTCGATTGCTTGCTTGATCATAGTTCCCTGCGGGCTCACCAGCACAACTCTGGATCCCGCAGAATTCTTGCCTGAAGCCTCGTCCACAAACATCTTCTAAGAGACTGAGCTGGAAGAGCCTTTGTCCCCTCCTACCTCGGTCGAGAAGTTGGCTAGAAATCCGCTACTGCCTGGGCCTTGATCGCCACCATTGGCGAATAAGAAATGTCGAACTCGCTGAGCTCTACCGCCCACTTTGCCAATCTGCCAGAATGCTCCACTCCATCCAAGATACTTCGCAGCAGATGATCAGAAACGACCTTGATGGAGTGAACCTGAAAATACGTGCGGAGCTTCCGAGCCGAAACTACTAAGGCAAAAACTAACTTCTCCAGGATAGGATATCTCGTCTCTGCTTGCCTCATCACTTTACTCACATAGTAGATGGGGAGTTGCTTCCTTCCTCCTTGACCAACACCGAGCTGACAGCTTCCACTCCCACTCCCAGATAGAGGAGGTCTTCACTTCCCTACGGGCCTTGGAGTAGAGGAGTTTGAGTTAGCTGCTGCTTGAGCTTTCCAAAATCCTCCTCACACTCTGCGGCCCACTCAAACTGTTGGTTCCCCCGGAGAGCTTTGAAAAAAGGAGAGCACTTCTTCTCTCAAGCCTTGGACAAGAAGCGGCTAAGGCATGCCAGCCTTCCTGTCAGCCTCTGGACTTCTTTTAGATTCTTCGGGGATGCGATCTCTAGAATGGCTTTGACTTTGTCGGGATTGGGCTCCACCCCCCTCGAAGTGAGGAGGTGACCTAGGAACTTCCCTCTGCCCTCCTCGAAGACGCACTTTGCCGAGTTGATTCGCATCTTGTACTTTCGCAGGGTTGCGAAGGTCTCCACCAGATCCTTTACGTGCCCCGCGGTGTCTTTTCTCTTAACGAGGAGGTCATCCACGTACACTTCTAGATTCCGCCCCTTCTGCTCTCTGAAGACTTGATTCATCATCCTTAGATAAGTCGTTCCCGCGTTCTTAAGCCCAAATGACATCATCTTATACCTATAACAGTCATCGCTCGTGATAAAAGAGATGTTGTGGCAGTCGAGGGATGCATCCGGAACTGGTGATACCTTGAAAAAGCATCAAGAAAACTCATCACAGAAAACCCGACGGCTGAATCAACCAGCGCGTCGATTTGAGGCATGGGGTAACAATCTTTTGGGCAAGCTTTATTTAACATTGAAAAGTCGATACAAAGTCTTCAACCCGCTCCGGGCTTTTTAACCATTACAACATTGGAGACCCAGCCAGGATACTGAATCTCTGAAATAAAACTTGCCTCTAGCAGCTTCTCTACCTCCTCCCGGATCGGCTCGGGCAGCACGGCGACGCTCTTCCTCTACTTCTGGCGGACGGGAGCAACTTTGAGATCCAAGTTGAGGCGATGGCAGACAACATCGGTATCAATCCCTGACATCTGTGTGGCACTCCATGCGAAGATGTCCACATTCTCCTGCAGGCATGCGACCATCTTCAACTTCCCCTCCAGCGGCAGGGGTCGTCCGATCTTCAACAACTTTGGCTCTCCTCCCCGGGAGATCACCCCCAGCTCCTCCAGCTCCTTTGCGGCTCTCAGCCCTTCCTCCTTCTCCAGCCTCTCCGCGTCTTTCATCCAGTTGATGATACTAACGACATTCAGATAGCACTCCCTGGCGGCCATCGGATCGCCCCTGATCCGCACTTGGACGTCTCCCCGGCAGTACTTCAGGCACTGATGATATGACGATGGAACCGTCTTGAAGTAGTTGATGAGGGGTCGCCCAAAGATGGAGTTGTAATAGCTCGGGGCGTCGACGATGATGAACCGACATCGAATCGAAGTACCCCCAAGGGTCACCAGGAGATCCACTCCTCCCTCCACCTTTTTTTTCTCTCCCGAGAAGCCAAAGAGGGGTCCGTCCGAAGCTTGGACCCTGGCTGCTTCCACCCGAAGCTCGACAAAGGTCCTCTTGAAAATGACATTCACCAAACTCTCGTTGTCCGCAAGGATGCGGTTGACGGAGAAATCTTCGATGGAGGCTTGGATGACCAGGGCATCATGAAAGGGGTTCTTATTTCCCAACATGTCTTCTTCGAAAAATGTGATCTCTTCCAACGGCGGCGGAACTTGAGAGGTCGAGGCGACGCTCTTCCGATAGATCTGATGGAGACTTCCTTTGTGGGAAGCTCCAAGTCCGGCCCCGCCGTTGAGCACTCCAAACTGCCCACCTCCTAGGTCGTGGACCACTTCTCCGCGACCTCCCAGGTCGACCCGATCTTCATTCCTCCACCGCCCCAGAGCCTGGAACGCTACCGGTCCTGCTGGCGTTTCCTGCCTTGGTTGCTCCCTCTTCGCCGCTTCGGCTTCCAACCTCCTCCGGGCCTCCCAAAAATCTGGGCAGGCCATGGTCTCATGCCCCTCTACTCGATGCAGGTCGCAGTAAAGGGGAATCTCTGCCTCCTGGCGCCTTGCCCATTGAGCCTTCTTGCGATGTTTATTGCCCTGTCGGGCAATGGTCATCGCCTCTTCTTGAGGCCTTCCTTGCCCTCCACCCTGCTGGTGGTCGTTCCTCCTCTCTTGCTGATGGAACAAAGGCCTAACATGTGTCATCCAAGGTGGTCGATTCACTGGGTACTGTAATCGCTGCGCTTCTTCCCTCCTCTTTGGAGCCGCTGCGGGTCTCCTCTCCTCTTATCTTTGAGGCTTCTCCTGCCTCCTCCGCTCTACTGCCCTCCTGGGCTCTTCTCTCCTCCTCTGCTCTTCCCTTCTTCTCTCCACCTGCCTCTCTGGCACCACTCCATCCCTAGCCTCTGAAAGTCCTCATTTGCCTCTGCCTCCGAGCTCTTCTCCATCGAGCCTTGCCAAGAAATCTGGATTCTTCTACTCTCCCTGGACGAACGTATTCGCTCGCTCGATCATCTCTTCAAAAGACCTCTGGGGCTTGGACCCGATCTCCAAACTGAAGAGACTCTGCTTCATGCCAAACTTCAGGGCCAGCATCAAGGTGAAGTTGTCCAACTCCTCAACTTCTAGGAACTCCTCCTGGAAACGATCGATGTAGTGACCAAGGCTTTCACGTTGCACCTGGGAGATCTTGAAGAGAGCAGTTGCCTCCTTTTTCTTGGACATCACGAACCTTGTCATCAGGCCTCGACGCAGGTCCTCGAAGCAGTAGATGGAGCCAGCATGCAACTGATGGAACCAATCTCTCGCATTACCCTTGAAGGTAATGGAGAAAAACCTGCACTTGAAGACGTCTGTCATGTTGCGGATGGATACCACATCCTCGAACCACTGAAGATGCCTGACCGGGTCATATATGTCGGAATAGTAGATCAGGACGGGCTCCCTAAAACCCCCAGGGACTGGGGCTGCAAGGATCTCGTCACAGAAGGGGCTCCTCCCTCCCTGGCGGTGGCGAATTTCATCCTCGCGAGTATCCTCGTCATACTCCCAATCATAGCGAGTATCACAGTATCTAGCCTGCTGCTCCACATCTCAAAACCTGATCTCATAGCTGCTCGCTGGATAGTGTCGCGACTGCATCGATCGCTCCTCTCTCCCTGGCTTGCTCCTTTCCTCGTCGCCTAGGCGAATCTTCCTCATCCGACGGTGTCACGCGACGGGGCGAGGTCGCCGTGACATCGAGGCGAGTATGGAACCCTGCGAGGATGCTCCTCTTTATCCTCCTCGCAAACTCTTCGAACGTTGCCACCGTCACGAAGTAGCTTCCTCGCGCCAAGTTACTAACTCCGGACGAGTTGCCGACTATCTCCCCATGCTCGCCTGCATTCACTATTTCGCCTCCTCGCAAAACTTTCTTTCTCAGCTGTGATCCACGCTCACCGCACCAAAATATTGAAGCCGGGAAAATTTCTTACTCCAAAAATTCTGATCAAGGCAGCATAAGTTTACCGGTTCAGCGGTCGGGCTCGACGTATAACGAGCTAAGACACATAAACTGTCAGACAACTAAAAAGACCCCAGAGGTTGGGGCAGGGAGGTCCCACCACATACCCGAAAGCTTAGAAGAAGCAACTCATCCACAACCAAAAATGGTCGAGCAGGGTATGAGGTAGACTGACTGACAACAAAATCGCGGCGACTAACAGGGATAGTCGCAAACTCGTGATCTGACTCTCTGAATAAAGGATTCAAAGGCTCAGTTTGCTGTCTAGGAAAAAGGCGGTCGATAACTTTTACGAGATTTCGAAGTCTGTCTCCTCATACCCCTGGGGTCCTATTTATAGGTCAATCCAAAGAGGGGAGGGGTCTAATTTATAGTCCCACCCCCGACGACTATGCGACCTCTTGGGGGAAGCTCTCTCGGCTGGGCGAGTAACAGGCCTAGTCGCCTACCTTGTGAGTATGTGAGTGGAGCTCGTCATACTCGCTCAGGCCTTCTGTCGTCTTGCGCGTTGACTTTGACTTCTGTCTTGACTCGCTAACTTTGAACCTTGCTGACCTGGCTCTGGAGGGGTCTACCCTCGACGAATATGGGTTGTACACCGCTCATAATCGATTCGACAACAACCTGCGTATCCAGACCATTGTCACTTGGCAGCACAAATCTTGGTTGAGGTTGGCGTATCAATTCCACATGAGGCACACATTTGGTTGAGAACACCAACCTATGGATATAAACAAGAATGTATACTCAAAAATATTCCAAAATATTGCGCGAAATATGGCATACTTGGGCACAATTAGAGGGAATGCTTCAAAATTCATCCAGAACTAATAGTTAAGCGCAAAACTCGATCCAGATTGTGTATGGTAAGGATGACGGTGAATGATAGAGACATCCAACCCGACAACGCCAACAAATAGGAAGACTTCACATCGGGCCCACAATTAAGAACAGCTGGACATCATCTTTACAAAACCGAGCACAAAGGCAAGAATAAACTTCCAAGAAAATGTATTTGTATAGATACAGTCTTCTGGGAGGATGAATCAATAAATCCAAAACACTTTGGCATCATAGAAACAAACATCATCTTTACAAAACCGAGCAGAAAGGCAAGAATAAACTTCAAGAAAATGTATTTGTATAGATACAATCTTCTGGGAGGATGAATCAATAAATCCAAAACACTTTAGCATCACGAAAACAAACACCTCAGAAAATCTAAGCAAGAACGCAAACAACCAAGACAGATTAGATAAACAGTGCAAAAAGGAAATATATGATTCAAACACGGGACACTTAGATGCTATCGAAAACAAAAAATCCAGATCGCACCCACCAAGGAGAAATAGATCCAAAACAAGTTAAACTTATCCAAAAGAAGGATTGATTGTGATCACCCAGCTTGAGAAGGTGATGCAGGACGAATCTATAGGCGGCGGATAAATGGTGACCTAACCCTACATGTTATGCAAAACTCCGACCGTTAGATCACAATTTGATAATAAACAATATCAAGCCACGCAGTTAATTCAAGACTGAGAGTGAGCACTTGACTCGCCTATATACTATCTTCGAGCTCCTGCGAGCCGAGCGACTGTATATCAACTGGAAAAAGCATGTATTTATGACTGAGTCGGTTATCTTTCTTGCATATATAGTGAGCTCCGTTGACATCACTATGGATCCTGTGAAAGTTCGAGTGATTCGTGAGTGGCCTACCCATCAGAACATTCACGATGTCCGTAGTTTTCATGGACTAGCCACATTTTATTGTCGATTCATTAAGAACTTCAGTACGATTATGACACTTGTCACTGAGTGTATGAAGAAGGGAAGTTTCCAGTGAACGTCATCAACAGCTAGAGACTTTGAGAATATCAAGAAAAAAATGTCTATTGCACCTATGGTGGGTCTCCTTGATTTCAGTCAAGTGTTTAAGGTATCCTGTGATGCCTTAGGAGTTGGGATAAGAGGTGTACTTAGTCAAGAGGGTCACCCAGTTGGATTTTTCAGTGAAAAGCTCTCAGGCTCAAAGCTGAACTATTCCAACTACGAGCGCGAGTTTTATGCGATTGTGCAGACGTCATGTTACTGGAGGCATTATTTATTACTCAAGAAGTTTGTCCTCCACTCTGATCATCAGGCGTTGCGTTATATCAATTTGCACTAGAAGTTGAACCCTCGACAGGCTAAGTGGGTATCATATTTACAGGAATACACCTTCGTTCTCAAGCACTGTAAGGGAACGAAAAATAGGGTTGTCGACGCCCTTAGTCGAGACACCCTCGTTCTATCACAGATGCATACTCAGGTGAGAGGATTTGAGCGTGTCAAGGATGACTATTCCAGTTGTCCTGATTTTAGCAGCATCTATGATGCAATATGTTCGGATCCCTATCGCAATGAGACTGATTATCTCATTCGAGATGGATATTTGTTTCGTGGGACCCATCTGTGTATTCTCTGCACCTCGTTGTGAAACTTCATTGTATGGGAATTACATGGCGGAGGCTTAGGTGGACACTTTGGACGTGATAAGACGATAGCCTTAGTAGAGGAGCGATTCTATTGGCCCGAGATGAAACGGATTATCGCACATATTATCAGTAACTGTCGCACTTGTCAGGTAGCGAAGGGCAATAAACAGCCCGCTGGATTGTATACACCTCTACCGGTGCCCAGTATTCCATGGGATGATGTTAGCATGAATTTTGTACTTAGGTTGCTGCGCACTTTTAGGAAGCACGATTCCATTCTTGTAGTGGTCGATCATTTTTCTAAAATGGCATATTTCATCCCCTACAACAAAACCGATGACACATCGCATATTGCCCGAATTTTGTCAGCGAACGTTACGTCGAAAACTCCAAATGGAAACGTATTTAGAGTTCACGATTTCCATTTTGCTACAAGGGGAACGGAATGAAAGTTGCAAACTTTCTTCCCCAGGTTTAGAATCGAATCATTATTTTAAGAAAATCCTTTTTTAACAAAATAGTTTTTTTGTGCTTTATAAAAAACAAGCGTTGCTTAATTTCATAAAGTCTGCGCAACGACCGCTCTAATTATTTTTATAAAATTCAATTATTTATTGCATGCATTTAGGGTTTCCTAGAAAAAGCTGACAGACGCGCAAACCATACGAGGCGTCCTGCATCACCAACCCTCAAGAAGTGGTGCGAGCATACCTTGTTATTTGTATCCCTCATATATTTTTAGAGCAATTATTATGATTTAATGTATCTATCACTGACCCTATGAATTATCTTCAATTTTTATGATGGTACGTTCTTGTATCAAATGTTTATTTGAAATGGATAAGATGAAATGGCTTAGCTTTTATTTTTGAATGTTTTACAATTACCTATGGATGTGGGCATGTCCCAGGCATCTCGGTGTCCAACATATGTAGAGCAAGACAATATTTCAAATATAGGTGCCCTCACTCTACCTAGTACAAAAGAAAGGGAAGGAACCGCAAAAATCTTTCAAGTATAGCTGTGTATTCATAGTACATTTATGACAGCACTGCACAACTTTCCTTTTACCATGGAAGCCAAAAGAAGCATTTGAATAGTCCTTTTTTGGGGGTTTAACAAAAATGATTAAATGAACATTACTTAACTATGCTAAAAAATGTTGCAACAACAAAAAAATATAAGATGGGAGTACACAAAGCAACAGACAATCATTTACTGATAAAGTAACTTACTCACGCAAAATTGCATGTTGAAAATTTGAGCCTTCCGCTTCCACATCCTACAAAGAGAAAGTTGGTAAGGAAAACGACATAAAAAGAGCCTTAAAATATCATTGGAAAACAAAATTCAATTTTTGACATAAATACAAGGTCACGTGCTAGCCAATATATCACAATTTCACATTTAAAATAAAAAACACAAAGAGGAGAAATTCGGTCTTAGAACATTAGACCCCAACTGCAAGAAGAATAAGGCTAGTGAAAGAAATAGTTGGTTAAAAAGCCTACCGAAAGTTTTGCTTTATGGAGATCAGCATGAGAGAATGTGGTCTTTCTAATACGGGCATAACTTAGGTCTACAAATGACAAATCCTGCAGTACAAAGAAAAAATTTCCTGTTAACGGCAAATAAATATTGTGCATCTCTCATCCTTGATAATCATTAGAATGATCCCAACTATTTTGGATAGCAAAAGCAGATATAAATATATATCACAACAAAGTTTGAAAAAAGTCTTACATGAAATACAAATTAAGCTGATCAAAATCAGGGAATCCAGAACAGTCTAATCTCCTTAATTAACCTTCTCCATCATCATGCAATATTCTAGACTAAAAATACAATTATATACATCTTAAACTGGAAGAAGTTCAAGAATCTTCACTTCAGCCTCCACCGAGTGAAGATTGTAGCAGTAACTGCCCAGATGCAACTAATGATCTAGTTATCCAATGCACTTACATGACTATGATCAAATCCACTTAAAACCAGAGTGATTTTAAAAACCAACATGAATTTGGTCGTTGTTCTGTTGTTGTCCAAAATGAATTGGATGAGCAGCAGAAGTATTTGCACCCATCTACCATGAAAATCAAAGTTTAATACACATAAAATAAATATTGTCCCTTAGCAGAACAGTGCCAGCCAACATAATTTAATTAAAACATGGAATTATATTAAAATCATCAAAGAAAATAGAAGGATAAAATAACAATACCAACAACCCAATTCAGGGAAATTATTCAATATATCTAAGCTTTTGAGTACTGGACCGGGCACTTGATAGTTAATCCATTATCCTCGAACCAAACAAGAAGTATATTAATCAAGATTGTGATACAATATATCAAGGTATGCTCGATATCCAACTCTTGAAGGCAGGATCTCCTTCAGCGTTCTTCCCTCGTATGAGAGCCTAAACAAGACAATGATCCCAAGATACCCAAATGACTTTCTTTCACTCTATTATATATGCAAAAGTGGACATACAATGAAATTACAAAAAATGTCACTTAGGGCTATATAGACTGTTAGAAAAGCCCATGTAAATGGGCCCATATTGGGCCCTTGTTTTCTCCTTTTTCCTTCTTCTCCTTTTAGTCCCACATCATTGTATAGGATTTCTTCTCTCCTTTTCTCCCCTATATATTTGTATTCTCTCCTTGTATTTTGATATAGAAGCAATACATACAAGCTTTGAGCTTTTCCAACATGGTATCAGAGCGAGGTTCTCCGACCTCGTGGTTTCCCCTTTTCTAACCGTCCGGCTTTGCTTCTTGCCTATCCGCTCTCCCTCTGCGGCCTGCTCCTCTACTCGCCCGGGTAGCGGCCTGTTCATACCCATCTCCTCTCTCAACGGCTTCTCCCTTGTTAAGCCGCTGACTCTCCTCTTCCTCTCTCCCTCCCGTGGATCCACCCCTCCGCCCTTTTTATAACTTCTACTCTCCTCTTCTACTCTCTCCCGTGGGACCCACTTCTCTCTGCTTCTAACCGCTTGCGGTTTGTCTGCGTGCCGCTTGCGGTTTGTCTGCTTCTGGCCATTCCATCTCTCCTCTAGCCGCTCGAGTTCCTACTCGCGGCCTCTCTCCTCTAGCTGCTCGAGTTCCTACTAGCGGCCTCTCTCCTCTAGCCGCTCGAGTTCCTACTCGCGGCCTCTCTCCTCTAGCCGCTCGAGTTCCTACTCGCGGCCTCTCTCCTCTAGCCGCTCGAGTTCCTACTCGCGGCCTCTCTCCTCTAGCCGCTCGAGTTCCTACTCGCGGCCTCTCTCTCCTAGCCGCTCGAGTTCCTACTCGCGGCCTCTCTCCTCTAGCCGCTCGAGTTCCTACTTGCGGTCTCTCTTCTCTAGCAGCTCGACTTCCTCCCGCGGTCTCTCTTCTGCTGGTCGCGCGATTTGTTCTCACCGCGACGACTTCTTCTAATTCTCTTTCTCGCGCGGTCTCTGCCCCTCCAATTCGCAGCGGTCTTCCCCGGCTCCATGGGCTCCTCCGTTGACTCTACTGGACAGGCGGTTACTCCTCCTGCTGACCGCCCGGCCTCTCTTCCAGATCTTCGAGATGAGTTGCGGATCACCATTATATCCTTATCTGGGAAGAAAACCTTTTTTCCATGGGTCCACTCGGTTCGGCGTGTTCTTCAGACCAAGGGCCTTGTGCTTCACCTTACTAACGCTCCTCCTGTTCCTAATACGGAGGAGTGGCTACGCAATGACGGCCGAGTTCAAACATGGCTCCTTAATTCTCTAGAGGGTGAGCCATACCAAATGGTCATGTACCATGAGACCTCCAAAGCCATGTGGGAGGAGCTTCACTCCTTATACTCTGGAAAGGATAGTCTGCAACACCTCTATGACATTATTACAAACCTTCAGTCTCTTGATGCTGGTGGGGCGGCTGACATGACCTCTTTTGTTGCTCGGGCCAAAACTCTGGCCGAGGACTGGATCCAGCATCAGCCTTGTACCACCGATCTTGCTGCTCAGCGCGCGCAAAAGGAGGCCGTCTGCATTGCCATGATGATGGCTCGGGTCCCACCTCACCTTCAGAGCATTCGGGCTCAAGTATTGGCTTCGGCTTCTACTCCCTCTCTCTCTGATGTCTGCTCTATGCTCCTTCGAGTTTCACCACCTCTGGATCCTCCGGCACCCTCCTCTCCGGCTCTCCTTCAGCAGGCCCTTCCCCCCTTACTTCCTCAACCGCCTTCTGCTCGCGGTGGCCGTTCCGGCTCTCGCGGAAGGGGACGTGGGGGTCGGGCCCGCTCCAAGTGCTCCTACTGCGGCCGGGATGGCCACACAGATGTTGTTTGCTACAAGAAACATGGCTATCCTCCTCGCCCCACTGCGGCTGCTGTTGATGGCTCCTCCACTGGTACCGACCTTGCGTCTGTTCGCCTCCAGCTCCAGCAACTCCAGGGACTTCTTAGCCCTCCTCCTGCCTCTGTTGCCTCCACCTCTACTACAGGTATTACTTGTCTTTCCTCCGGTCCGCATTGGATCTTGGACTCCGGAGCTACTCATCACATCACCTTGCTGCGACCTCTCCAGTACTCGGATGCTCCTACCCCAAAATATATCACAGTCGCTAATGGTGCGACTGCTCCGGTCTCCAGCTGTGCCGACATCTCTCTTCCCCCCTCCCTCTCTCTTCTCTCGGCTCTTTATGTTCCGAGCTCTCCGTTTAACTTACTTTCTGTTGGCCGCCTCACTCATGATATGGATTGTTCCGTCACATTTACTCCCTCTTCTTTTTTGATACAGGATCGGCAGACGCGGACTACCATTGGTAGAGGACGACTGCAGAACGGGCTCTACCTTCTGGATACCTCTCCGACTATTCTCTCCTCTGTCTCCGCTGTGGACTGGCATCGTCGTCTTGGGCATGCCCCTCTTCCTGTTCTCCGAAAGGCCTTGCCTGATGTATCTTTACCTGTTTTTCACTGTGATTCTTGTATTTACGGCAAACAACCGCGTACTTCTTTTCCTGCTCATTGTACTCGGAGCGCTGCTCCCTTTGATTTACTCCATTCCGATATCTGGGGTCCCTTTAAAGTTACCAATATCTCCGGTTACCGTTATTTTATCACATTCATTGATGATTACTCTCGCACCACATGTTTTACCTCCTTCGTGACCGCTCCGAGCTCCCTCGCATATTTCGCGCCTTCATCCAAGAAACTCGCACGCAATTCTCCACCACTATTAAAACTGTGCGCACCGATAACGCTCGCGAATACACCGGCCATGAATTCACCACCCTCTGTGCTGAATTTGGTATTATTCATCACACCTCTTGTCCCTATACCCCCCAACAAAATGGGGTTGCCGAACGGAAGAACCGTCACCTACTCGACGTTGTCCGCTCTCTCATGATCCAAATGCAGGTTCCAAAACATTACTCGAACTTTGCGGTTTCCACTGCCTGCTTCCTCATCAACCGCCTCCCTTCCTCGGTTCTCAACTTTGCCACCCCCTTCAGTCTCCTCTTACCCTCCACTCCGGCTTTCCCTCTTACACCACGGGTCTTTGGCTGTATCTGTTTTGTTCACCTCTTGGGTCCCTCCTCAGATAAATTGGATCCCCGGGCAGCCAAATCCATTTTTGTCGGCTATTCTCGCACCCAAAAGGGTTACCTATGCTACTCTTCGGTTACTCGGAAGGTCATCGTCTCTGCCGATGTTACTTTTTGGGAAGATCAACCTTTCTTCTCCCCTCCTCCTCCTTCCTCCACGCCGACATCTCCACCGCTCCCTCTACCCCGGCCCGTCATCCTCACTACTGTGTCTGTTTCCCTACGTCCTTCTTCCTCTCCACCTGCTCCCTCCCCTCCACCTGCTCCCTCCAGGCCGCCCGTTATCCAGGTTTACTCTCGCCGCCTTCCCCCCTGTTCCGTTGCCCCTCTGCCGTCGGCTTCTTCCACGGCTACCCCACGCTCTACTGATCAGGTATCTCCCTCCACCGCTCATCCTCTGGTGAATTATGTCTCCTTGCATCGCCTTTCCCCTCACCTACAAACTTTTGACACTTCTCTTTCCTCTATTTCGGTTCCTAACACTGTGCAGGAGGCGCTACAACATCCCGGCTGGAAGGCTGCCATGGAGGAGGAAATGGCTGCCCTCTGGGCCAATCAGACCTGGACTCTCGCACCGCTTCCCCCGGGTCAGAAACCGGTTGGGTGTAAGTGGGTATTCGTCATCAAACACGTCGCTGATGGGACGATTGACCGTCTCAAGGCTCGGCTAGTCGCCCGAGGCTTCACCCAACAACCCGGGCCGGACTATGAGGAAACTTTTTCCCCGGTGGCCAAACTCAACACCGTTCGTGTTCTTATCTCGGTGGTTGTCCATCGTCAGTGGCTCTTACTGCAACTGGATATTAAGAATGCCTTTCTGAATGGCGACTTGCAAGAAACTGTCTATATGCAACAACCTCCCGGGTTTGAGACCACGGGGGAGTCTCAGGTTTGCCGTCTTCAGAAAGCTCTGTATGGCCTCAAACAATCACCACGGGCATGGTTCGACAGGTTCAGCAAAGTTCTTCGGGATGTTGGTTTTTCTCGCAGCACGGCAGAGTTCTCGATGTTCACTCACCACCGTACAGTGGGGACGGTTATTTTGTTAGTTTATGTTGATGACATCATCATTACGGGCGATGACTCACAGGGAATACAGGAGGTCAAACAACATCTCGGTACAGTTTTTCAAACAAAGGATCTGGGACCCCTCCGGTATTTTTTGGGCCTTGAGGTGGCTAGACGGCCAGATGGTCTTGTCCTCTCCCAGCGGAAGTATTGTCTCGACCTTCTTCATGATGCAGGTTACTCGGGGTGTAAGCCGATCAATACCCCAATTGATGTGAATCACAAGTTATGTGCTCAGGCTTCCGACTCATATCTCTTACTTGAGAATCCTGAATACTATCGCCGTCTAATTGGAAAATTGATCTACCTCACGGTAACTAGACCGGACATATCCTTCGCAGTTGGTATTGTCAGCCGGTATATGCATTCTCCCCGAAAATCTCATCTTCACGCCGTTGAACGCATTCTCAGATACCTCAAAACGGCCCCTGGTCAAGGATTAGTCTACAAGACCTCATCTTCAGCTCCTACATTGATAGCTTACTTGAATGCTGATTACGCTGGTTCTCTTGATGATCGACGGTCAACCAGTGGGTTTTGCACATATTTTGGAGGACACTTGATTACGTGGCAGAGCAAGAAACAAGTCGTTGTAGCTCGATCATCTGTTGAGGTTGAATACCGGGCAATGACGTTTGTAGTATCTGAACTAACATGGCTGGAGAGTCTTCTTACCGATCTTGGTGTACGACTTCCTTCCACAGCTCTTCTACTTTGTGATAGCCAAGCGGCAATACATATTGCCAAGAACTCGGTATTCCACGAAAGAACTAAACATATTGAAGTTGACTGTCACTTCATCAGAGAAAAGGTTCAAATGAAGAAGATTGACTTGAAGCATGTTCCCGGGACAGAACAAGTTGCGGATGTGCTCACTAAAACTCTTCCCAGTACACTCTTCTATCAGTGATTGTCCAAGCTTGGTGCATACGATTTGTACGCTCCAGCTTGCGGGGGAGTGTTAGAAAAGCCCATGTAAATGGGCCCATATTGGGCCCTTGTTTTCTCATTTTTTTCCTTCTTCTCCTTTTATTCTCACATCATTGTATATGATTTCTTCTCTCCTTTTCTCCCCTATATATTTGTATTCTCTCCTTGTATTTTGATATAGAAGCAATACATACAAGCTTTGAGCTTTTCCAACATAGACAATAGACATGAGTAAGACTAAGATGACAACGCTTGACGAAGCAATTGTGGGCATAAAGGGTCATATTCGTATCAACACTCCCTTACCGAAAATTGACCTTGTTCTTGTAACACCCCTACCTAATTTGACATCAATTCATAAACCTGACCAAAACTTATGATGTGAAACAAACTAAACAATGGTATAAAATTAGTATCATAACAAGATTAACTAAAGTTTTCATCGAAAATAAATGACTGGAATTAAATTAATAAAGTACCTTGAGGTTTCGAACACAGACAACAAGTAAGTCTGAGAGAACAACTTGACCCGTACTCCCTGTAATGAAAATTCCGAAAAAAACGGATCAACCCACTGGCGAGCAAGAAAGACTTTTCTCCCCAGTGACTCTAAAAATATAACTTGATTAAATTATAGGAGCATGCTTTTAAAATAACATTTTTAAACTAATAAATGTAAACTATATTCTATACATGCTTTTCTATTAAGTAGTTGATCTTTAAATGTCTTACATATCCCGGGATCTTAAACTGAACATTCTTTTAAGTCTTACAATATTATCTTATACAGATTTCTAGATTTTAACTTACATTTGGAACAGAGATGTCTCTTTTTTCTCATTCATCAAGTAGATCTGTTTGCACATTCTAACGATTCGAGTCCATACTAATGAACATATGCGTTCTAGACACTTCTAGTGTCTCTCTATCACAGACACGGACTCAAATTTACTAAAATTGTATCAGGTGTCAACTCCCAAACTTGAGGTTCATAAGATCTGCTACGCCCTATGAGTATGATGGTGTGCCTCCATCAATCATGAGGAAAAATGTCTATCATGCCCCCTATCTAAACTGATCATCAAGTGGTTGGTACGATCAATACCTTATGTCGTCCAATTAAGACCACTAGTCTGAGGCTTATTACATATCTTAATATTTTGTTTTAAGTCTAATTACATATAACATCTTCATCTGATTTGTTAGCAAGTTAAAATGTTATTTGTGTGTTGATCTCTATGTCGAGATATGCTAATCTAATTGGCATTTAGTATGTATTCATTTGCTACTGATGATACAATTTTATGCATGTTTTGTAAAAATTATTCATCTAAATACGAATTCATGCGTTACTGATGATTTAAGTCTTCTTGAGTGTTGTAGTAAAATATTCGTCTGACTATGAATTCATGTGCTTCTGATGGTCTGACAATGAATTATTCGCGTTATATTATAATAGTGGAGGTTTACCATCAGAGGGAAGGTTTATAAAATATTCGCCAACACTAAATTAGTTCTAGGGAGAGGAGAGGTTTACCACTTTTCTATTAGTGGAGGATTTATTGGAACTTCTACATGACAATGATATGAGGGCAATATTTGAAATTTTGAGAAGGGATCGATGGTACCTGAAGAGGGTTGCTGCACAAGGTTGATTTGTCCAGAAAAGGTCGGCCCCCAACTAGGGATGTCAAGGCAAGGTGAAATCCTGAATTTCTAACTGAGGAAAGAGATAATATCATCAAACCTAATTTCTAAAATTGAGGTATGAGGGAGAAAAATTCATTAAACCATAGAAACAGAAGTTTCCTGTAATTCACTCGAAGAAATGAAGAGAAAGGTCAGACGCGTGAAGGACTCCTTTGATTATAGTCGACAATGGCTGATGAAATTTCTAGAATAGGAAAACAAAGTCTTTGTAACGCCCTAAATTTTAACGTCGCGTTCAATTTTAATTTCAGGATCCGATCACGAGTAAATTTAATCGAGTTGGCGACCTGTGAAGGTATTAGTCTATTATGCATGGTAATCAAATAATGAAGAGTCGGCTCGTAATCAAAATTCTTACGTATTGATCGGCACGATTTAGAGGTCTGCGAGAATTTTATTTACCGAGTTATTCGCATTGATGGGTTGTAAGGGGATATTCGTAATTAGAGGAAAAACCCAATTACCCCTCTTCTAATAAAAAAACGTTGGTTCTCGCCCCCTCCCACGGTTCGGTTATCATAACCGCACCCCCTCTCATGATACCACTCTGATTAAAAACTTGCACTATCGCGTATAACCCTAAACTCACCCAGCCAAGCGCCAAAACCGTCGTTACTTTCTCCTCTCGCAGGTGTCGCGCGACTTCAATGATTTTTCCGTCTTCCTCGCCTCCCAGCGAGCACCGCAACTCTGTCGCTCCTTCGTCGACCCTCTCAGTCGACGGTGCCAGAAGGTCGCCAGTCCAGTCCATTGAAGCTTGGGGCCGCAGATTCTATCCCAGCCCTTTCTTCGTTCGCGACGGACTCCCAATCAAGGTAAATTGGAGTTCAGATTTTGGTAAATTGTTGGCGCTGAGGATCAGAGAAGTCTCACATTTATCTCTGAATCAAGGTGGGATCTTTGTCTCTGAATCAAGGTAAGATCTTTGTCTTTGAATCTCGTCTCAATTGTTTTGATTACGGCCAACGGGTATACCTCCTTGGAAATCATTTCTAATTTTAAGAAGTTGATTTTTTCTCTAAGGTTTTGA
The DNA here is from genome assembly GCA_039583875.1 of Platanthera guangdongensis. Taxonomy (NCBI): domain Eukaryota; kingdom Viridiplantae; phylum Streptophyta; class Magnoliopsida; order Asparagales; family Orchidaceae; genus Platanthera; species Platanthera guangdongensis. The sequence continues at coordinate 13,464,315 of CM077158.1, forward strand.
CAAGAGCAGTGGTTGTCAGTCCAACCGAAAGAGAATCATGTCATCTCGCCGCGTTTACGAGCGCCGCAATACCACTGTAAGAAATTCGACTCCTTCCAGCTAGACATATCATTTTGGATAATTCATGAATTAAATTATGTTAGTACATGTATACGAAGATACAAGTTCTTATTGTTACGAGTAGGCCAACAATAAATAAATAATATATATTAATTACGTATTAGATCACGTTTAACTTAAAATTACGAACCATTTGTCAATCAAGTTAATATAGTAGGACTTTCAATCAGACCATGAAATTATCAATTCCACAAATGAACCTGTCCCCTTCTCCACCCGGTGGACTTCATGCGCCAATCTCGACGATTGCATCTGCACCCTTGGTGGTCGTTCTTCCGTCATGCATCCTATCCCCTTCTTTCGTCATGCATCCTATCCCCTTCTTCCACTGGTATCTTCATTCTCTGGTGATGCCTTCTACTGCATAGTGGTGATGTCGATGGCTCTCACTGTTTCTGATCTCCATGCGACCCCAATGTTTTTCGTCTCTGTCATGTGCCGGCTGTCAGCCCTACCCGGGCCTCTTCTTGCTGCTGCTGAAGGGTTCCTTTGTTGATCCCACTGGTGATATGTATATTGGTGCTTGCTTCACTCGTCGATAATGGGATGATGAAGTTTGTTTGTTTGCTTTTTAGTAGTTTTATTTGTGTCGGGTTTATGTCTTCTGTTTGAATCTTCATCCTTATTTGCATGTGTATTCCACGTGAGGGGGAGTGTTTGGGACAAAGGCGATTCGGATGAACTTTCCCGATTTTTGTCTTCATTCCACACGGTCTTTAGTCGTATGTCGTCTGTTGTTATGTGTCTCCCCATTATTTATTTTGATTGGTCGTTTGTTGAGACATGGCTGATGTTGGTTGTTTTAATCTCAGCGGGTTGTTTCGTGTGGGACCGTGTCGTGTAAGACTGTGTCGTGCGGGACCGCCCTTTGTGTGGATTATCCCAGACGGATTATCCCTGATTGCCTGTTTGATGATTTGTTCCACATCTTTCGTTCTATTCCGCATGTTGTGTGTGTAGATGATGTTGGTTGACCGGTTTCCAATGAGTCCACATCGTGTGTGGGTCTTGCGTCGTGTGTGGGTCAGCGTCGTGTGTGGCTATGCCTCCGGCTTGATTCCCCAATTTGGAATTTCCCCCAGTAGCTCATCTGATATTTTGTCTCGCATCGCCTATCTCCATTGTCGTTATTTGATGTGTCCAAGCTGAAGGGTCCCCCTTCAGCCTGAGGGGGAGTGTTGGAGTTATGAGTATTTCATATTAATTGAGTCATTTAAGAGTGTTTTAGTTTAGTCTCACATCGTGTATGTGAGTTAGTGAGTCCATGTAATTCCTATATTAAGCCTCATATGTGGATGAATGAAATTACAATTCTATTTTCCATTTCTCCTTTCAATATTCAATATTACATATTTTATATATATGAAAGAGTTTATATTTTTGTAGTGTTGTTGGGGAGAGTAGTCTTTCTTACTCTCCAGTGGGTCTGACCCAGTTGGAACATGTTTTTACAGGGATCTCCGGTCAGGGAATTCGTATAGGATAGACGGTGCAGCCTATACCATTCTTGATTCTCTTCAATTGTACTTCCCTTTTGTTGTACTTCTTTTTATTTCAGACATTATGTATTAGTTCTACTTTCATGTTTTGATGTACCAAACCATTTCAGAATTTCAGTATTTCAGTTTCATAGTGTATTTTCAGCTCTAGATGGCTCTGGAAAATCAACATTTGAGGTACACATTTACCCTTAGTTTTCTTATTCTACTTTCGTTGTAAGCTTTCTTTTAGCACTTTTATCTATATCTGTTATGTATCAGTTTTAACACTGTTTCTTAGTTTACTTCTTATCGCGTGGTCCGGTCGGACTGCTGATTTGTTGTTAAACTATATTGGGGTGTTTTAGTCTTAAATGTCTGAAGTTGAGGTATACGAGGGAGGAGAGTCAAGGCTCTCATGGAAACAACAAAAAGACTGAAAGATGGACTTACCCGACCAAACCAGTGCCCGAAGAGTGACAAACACGAGCCATAAATCCGCAGGAAAAGGGCGTTGGGAGTCCTCTTGCAGCAGGAGGTGTCGATAGCCGATTCTGGCGAGAGAGGAGTCCCATCTGATGTCGACAATGAATTTGGGAGCGCTTGGTCGAGCGCCGAATAGGGAAACCTTAACCTCTATTACACCAGATCGGGATGGAGTAGGTCGTACGACGGTTTTTAAAACTAAGCGAGGGTAGAGTGCGTGCGGTAACCGTATGTTGCGTGGTTCATGGGCTCGCGACATTAAGAGGGGGGAGTATACCGTAAATGGCTGGAAAAAAAGGAATTTTCTTAAATTACTAAATCTACCACTCACTAAAATGTCTCTTAATTATGAGCATTAGTTCCATTTAAAAATTTCAAATCGTGATGCAAATAAAACATGCAACACTTTCCTATTTCATGAAATTAAATAAATAATACAAAATCTTGATCTTAGGGAAACTGATCACCTCGATGCGATGACAGCGCGAACAAGATACAGTAGTGATGGGACCCTGAAATTTTAAGATTATTTTTGAATTAATTATTACGAATGTTACAGTTCTTAAGGTTGAGTCATGCACGGGGCAGCAAAGAGCGCCAGAGGATTCATGTCAGCGAAGTCGGGATCATTATATTTGACATTGAGCAACAAGCACAAGTTCTTGAGAGGATATTTGTGTGTGGGTGAGCATGATTGATGGCAATAAAAACAGAAGCTCTTCCGAAGAAGCTCGAGGTACACCTAGTGAGGTAAGTGTTGGATGGTGGGGATGCTGACAATGGAGGGGCGATCAACAAAGATCTAAGTGAAGGCAACGGATCAGCGATGGAGTGGTGGATGAGGCAGTGGCAAAAGCTGATGGGTTGACCAAGTAGAGGAGGGTGGTTGGGCCATGTAAAGTTCCCCGTTGAGGCAAAGAGCTTTGCTCCATGGTGCAAGAGAGAGTAAATGGGTTGTGGACTGAAGGCACACACAAATGTAGGGTTGCATGCCTGCTAGGAAGTACCACAAATAGTGGATAGGCGATAGTCTGATAATGTGTGTAGCGACCTCAATAAACTCAACAATATAGGTTAAACAGAGTTGATGTGCTAGTAGGCATTGCCCACTTGGCGCATGCCATAATGGCGGAGCTCCCGCTTCAATGTGGGCCAGAAAAGATCAGATACATTTTGGCGTGTTCAACGCACCCAGTGGGGTGCAGATTCCTCCATGTGGATAGTCGCCATAGGGAATTTCAGTTTGGCAGAGGTGGACTGGAGGTCAAAAAGTTGTTTGGCACGGGCAATCCAACCAAGGGGTAGGTGTCGTTGAACATTAGAATATCAATTCGGGAGAGGTGGGTCGAGTGAATGCCCACGACGGGGTGTAAGAACCCCACACAGTCAACGAGCAAGAGAAGCCTAAGATCTTATAATCAAGCTTTCAGTTCATCCAAGCGAGTGGAATTAGTGGAATCTACAAAACATGGGCATGTGTCAGAGGATCAGAAGAAGAAAATGGAGCGACAATAATGGACAGAGTGAGAGAAGACGCAGGGACCGGCGACTATGAAGTAGTGTTGGAGGAGGGTTGTGTCAATGTTCTTAGGAACGAACACTAGAAGCTGATATAGAACCCGTAAGGTTCGACACACGTTGGCTAAGGAAGCGACGATGACGATTGAGATTGTTTATCTCAAGCCAATCGTCGATCAAAGAATTTTGGTATTTTTATGTATTTTCTTGACTTTAATTTGTTTGTTTTGGATGTCATGATCTTATCATGACCGTTCATGAATCCTTAGTTTATATAGAGGTAAATGACTCATTCAATATGTATTGAAATTTAGAGGGAAATTCCTCCTTTTGATCACCAGTGTCGAAACCGGAGTCCGGGTGAAAGTTCGGATAATTCCCCTCCTCGGCTCACCTTGGCTGGCCACCCAAATTTCCTCCTTTCCCAATTCCGGCCACCACCACCTCCGGCCACCACCACCCAAGTCATCGGTCACCACTCCACATCACCACTACCACCGCCACTCCTTTCCATAATTTTGACATCGCACCACCACATAACTTACATAATTCCCAATAACACCCATTATCTATAAACCATACTCATAACCTACCACTACTCCACTCTCATAACTCCCCACTATCTACAAATTGATCCTCCCTAAATTATTTTCCACCATCCAATTCATCGCCATTATTTTCCATAAATCTTAACACTCAATTCCAATTCACTAGATGTGCCTTCGCAGCCACCTTCCCCGAATCCCAAAACAATTCCGCCACTAATTTCCCATCCACCCACTATCCATTACTCCCACACCCAAACCGAGATCGCCATAGGCCTAATAGTCCCTGGTGAGTTCCCCTTCCTGTACAAAACTTCCCTACCACCTTCAAAGCAGGCCCACACCCATGAACATTACTTGAAGTGTCCAAGATCATTTCCCCTCTATTCTACTCCCACATAGACTCCCTTCCACCCCCACCCCCCACCCCACTGCCATTCTCCTGGATCAGAACATCCATAAAACCCATCCAAAATAGAATGTGGACCATGGCCAGTTTTCAAACGGTGTCAGGATAACTCTCGCTGAGTCGTCCACCATTGCACCGTTCTCAGATTTCTCTCCTTATTTCCACCAAGCCTCCTTCCCGGTAATCGTTGTCATTTTATTGTTTGGTTGTTATTTCTTATGTAGTGAAGCTTTGGACAATATTAGTTTGTAATATTTACCTCACGTCTCTTGTAATTTATTGGGCCTTATTCGCTTGTGTATTTGCTTTCTCGCTCTCTTGAATCTATACTACATTGTGTGTTTCCTTTGAAATTTAACTTGATTGTGGATTGTTTTGCAATATTGTTTATAAAACTTAATATTGCAATTTATTTGAAGGCTTGCTATTTTGTGCATATATTTGTCTCCATAGCTTCACTAAGAACCTACCCTGCATCACCGTCGAAGGTAGTAAAGTCTCACCTCAATAGGGAAATGTTTGAGATATTCATTCGATGGGATGTGCACTTGCAAGAAGTGACTTAGGAACCTCTTGAAGATTTCAAAAAGGCTTACATCGACTCTGAGCTTGAGGAAAAGCATGACTTGCAGAAAGGAGTGATGTCACAGATGCGTTCGTAGGCCATCCTTACGTGCAGAAGAAGGGCAGCAGAAGGGCCTACCAGCACTCATCTTTTGGTTATTTTTCAGCATATGTTTTAACATTTTTATTGCATGTCTTATTTTATGTCACATGTTGCGGTCTAGTTCAGGTTGGGATTAACCAGAGTTGTTTGTAGTTTTATTTTAACGTTTGAACACTTGTACCTTGGCTTGCTTACATCCAAGACATGCTGAAATAATATTTATTGTCGACATCAATGAGGTTTCTACGGCTTCCTCTCAGGAATAGTACTCCTCCCTCCCCCATCTGGCGAACACGATGGAAACAAGAGTCGCGCAACTGCTTCTCATGTGTGTCTTGCTTGCCAAAAGTCCCATTTGCCGCCATAGGCCGACTGCCCCATTCGGTCACCCACCAATTCGCCTTCCTTTCACCGACACACACATTAAGTAAATTGTGGCAAGGATCCGACCTTTAGTCGGACATAGGTCTCCCACGAGATTTTAGAGGAAACGACCGACCTGCCCCCCCCCCCCCCCCCCTTCCTCAAACATATCATGTCCAGTAACACGATCTCTCGCAGGAGCCTGTAATAGTATATATATTGAAGAAATCTCAGTCAGTATATGGTTTGATCGTTTCTCAACAAAAAATAAAAGCTTACCATTGCATTCTTTTCTCCAAGCATAAAGCTGAAGGCAAAAAGTCAGGCTAAAATTTGTATGTAGATAATATTGTGTTGACATGTGATTATTTGAGAGAACTTGAGTAAAAAAAAGGCAGCCTGGTGCACAAAGGCATACCCGAACATCAAGGGTCCGGGGAAGGGTCCCACCACAAGGGTGAAAAATAGGCAAACATTACCATGAATTTTTGCAAGAGGCTGCTTCCAGGACTCGAATCAGTGACCATAAGGTCACACGACAACACCTCAACCGGTGAGCCAAGGCTCCCCTTCATTTGAGAAAACTTGAGCAACCAAAAAAAACTTTTACAAAGAGAACATGAAACCACAGATCTAGATGAGTTTACACTGATTCTGCAAATCATGAGAAAAAACATTGGCCTCATTTAGTCTCTTGGAAAATTTTGCTTTGGACCTACGATCAAATGGGGGAAGAAGAGGTCATGAAGAATGGAACACTAAGGCCCCTAAACTATAGTAGTGATGCATGAATGAGATAAAAGCAAAAATAAAAAATAGGTTATTAGAAATAATTGTCGAGAGAAAAGAAAATGACTTAAATAATCAGGAGGAAACCCTAATCCCCTTTAAAGAAACCACTGCATAATCCCTTCGTGAGTAGGTCTGTCAATTGTTGCTCAGAGGGCACAAACGGAGTAACAACAATGTTTTTATCTATATTTTCTTTAATGAAGTGTCTGTCGATTTCAATATGTTTTGTACTGTCATGTTGCACAAGGTTGTGAGCAATATCGATGGCAACCTTGTTATCGCAGTATAGCCTGATAGGCTCGCTCGCTACTTTTAAACCCAAGATTGGTCAAAATTGTTCGTATCCATAGCCCTTCACAGATTTCGTGAGCCATAGCCCTGAATTCTGCCTTAGCACATGATCTGGCAACCACATGTTTTTTACTCCTCCAAGTGACTAAATTTCCATCCATCATAGTGCAATACCCAGACGTAGACCGTCGATCTTCAATCGATCTAGCCCAGTCAGCATCCGTGTACACCTCAATAGTCAACGCTTTATTTGATGAAAATAGGATGTCTTTCCCAGGAGAGGTCTTGAGATATCTGAGGACACGATGAGCAACATCTAAATGCCGAGTCCTCGGGGAATGCATATATTGACTGAGCACTCCCACAACATAAGAGATATCTGGGCGAGTATGCGACAGGTAGATCAGCTTTCCAACCAACCTCTGAAAACTGAGAATGTCCTCAATCATGTCACCATCATCTTTTCAAAGTCTGTGGTTGACTTCGATTAGAATATCAGCCGGTCTGCACTCACTCATTCCCGAAGTTTCAAGAAGGTCAAGAGTATACTTTCTCTGTGACATGAATATCCCGTGTTTGGACCTTGCAACCTCAATACCCAAGAAGTACTTGAGGTTCCCCAAGTCTTTTACTTCAAATTCTTACGTCAGTCTCACTTTCAATGCCTGAATCTCATTCTGATCATCACATGTTATAATGATGTCATCTACATAAACTATCAGAGCAGTTAATTTTCCTTCATTATTTTTGATGAAAAGAGTATGATCCCCATTACTCTGGGAGAATCCAAAGCATGTCACTGCCTTGTGAAATCTTCCAAACCAAGCTCTAGATGATTGTTTCAAACCATACAAGGCCTTCTTCAGCTTGCACACTTTGCCTTCAGATCCTCTGGGGAGAGACCAGGATGTAGAGCCATGTATATCTCTTTTTCCAGATCACCATGAAGGAACGCATTTTTTACATCAAGTTGGTTGAGACTCCACCCCTTGCAGGATGCACACGACGGGAGAATCCTTATAGAGTTCATCTTAGCAACAGGTGCAAAGGTTTTCTGGTAATCAATATCAGCTGTCTGAGTGTACCCTTTAGCAACCAGTCTAGCCTTGTACCTTTCCACAACTCCCTGAGTGTTTTGTTTGAAAGAAAACACCCACTTGCATCCCACAGCAGTCTTTCTTTTAGGCAGATGTACAAGGTCTCATGTGTGATTCTTATCCAGGGCAAGAATTTCTCCAAGCAAAGCCGCCTTCCACATGTCATTAGAGAGAGCATCCTCCAACAAAATACGGATTGAAGTCGTAGCCAAAGAAGAGCCAAAAGCTCTATAGGAAGCAGTTGGGGACAAATAGGAGACGAAGTGAGATAACGGATGTCTGCTCTGGGCCTCTGAAAGGGGCCAGCGTGTTTGTTCCCTTGGGACGATGAGAGTAAACCTGTGGGGGCTTGGCAACAGGAGCAACAGAAGTTGGCGCAGGAGCAATAGGAGATGGAGTCGAGTGATAGTGATATAACAGAGGAATGAGTAAATGAGTTAAAGAACTCACTTCCAACATAGAAGAGGTCCCCCCTGAAGTGAGAGCCCGTAGTAGCTCTCGGATTCACGAAATGTGACATCCATGGTAACAAAGACTTTCTTAAGAACTGGGCAAATCATTTATAACCCTTTTGAGTATGAGCATAGCCGATAAAAACATACTTGTGAGCCCGAGGATCAAGTTTAGTCCTTTGGTGAATATGGACAAAACAAACACAACTGAATATACGAGGTTGGAGAGTAGTAGGAGGCACCCCAAGAGTGTGAAGGGGAGTGTTATAACCCAGGACACGAAAGGGCATGCGATTAATAAGATAGGCGGCAGTGAGAACATCATCCCCCCAATAGTACTTTGGAAGGTGTATATGGAGAAGAAGACACCTGACAACTTCCATAAGATGACGATTTTTGCGTTCGGCCGCCTCATTTTGAGCAGGAGAGTGAACGCAAGACGTTTGATGGATAATCCCATGTTGAGTAAAGTAGCAGTCAAATTGTGAGTCCATGTACTTGCGGTCATTGTCGGTGCGAAGGATTTTGATTTGGGTATCAAATTGAGTACAAATCATTTTGTGGAAGCGCTGAAATAAAAGGAAAATCTCATCTTTAGCCTTCATTAAGTAAATCCATGTAGTACGGGAGAAGCAGTCAGTGAAAGTGACAAACCAACGACACCCAGAAATAGAAGAAACAGGGCAAAGCTCTCAAACATCACTGCGAATAACATGAAAAGGAGCAGAACTAAGAGATGAAACATGATTAAATGAAACACGGTAATGTTTGTCAAGTTCACAAGTATTACAATGAAAATTATCAACTAATTCAGCAGATAAAGTAGTAAACAAACGCTTCATGGATAAAATAGAGGGATGTCCAAGACGGCAATGCCAGAACTGCAAAGTGACCGCCTGATTAGCATTAAAGACCTGAGGTGAAGGTGTAGGGGTGGAAGAATCAAAGACATAGAGCTCATCCACTAGACTACCAGAGTCAATCACCGTCCACGTCTTCAAGTCCTGAAACACACAAGAAGAGAGAAAGAACGTCAAAAAATAGTTCATAAAGTTTGTTAGATGACTAATTGAGAGTAGATTGCGAGTAAACTTGGTACATGAAGGACAGAAGAAAGAGTAAGAGAGGAGCAGGGGATTGTTCCTTTTCCAGCAATGGGAGAGAAGGAACCATCTGCAATGCTCACTTTGTCTCGACCTGAAAAAGAAAGGTAAAATACAAAACCTGTAGCAGAGTCGATCATATGATCTGTTGCTCCAGAATCGATAATCCAGTGAGTAGAGGGACGAGAGGACGCATTATGAGCACCTGAGGGTCCTTGATAAGCATAGGAACGAGGGCATAGAAGGCTCCAGAGTTTGGGGACTTGCTGCAGTAATCACAGAGTAACTGATCCTTCTCGGTGGACAAGAAAGAGTAAGAGAGGAGCAGGGGATTGTTCCTTTTCCAGCAATGGGAGAGAAGGAACCATCTGCAATGCTCACTTTGTCTCGACCTGAAAAAGAAAGGTAAAATACAAAACCTGTAGCAGAGTCGGTCATATGATCTGTTGCTCCAGAATCGATAATCCAGTGAGTAGAGGGACGAGAGGACGCATTATGAGCACCTGAGGGTCCTTGATAAGCATAGGAACGAGGGCATAGAAGGCTCCAGAGTTTGGGGACTTGCCGCAGTAATCACAGAGTAACTGATCCTTCTCGGTGGACTTGGGCCTGGAATCACGAGGAGCTCTACTGCCAAACTGAACAACCAGGGCAGAACCTTCGGGAGCAGTATCAGGGGTCCATGTCTGTCGTCGATCAAATTCCTGTTGAACAAGACTTAAAACCTCGAGAAGGGATGACAGAGGTGAGCGCCTAAGAATCTGAACACTGATTGGATCAAAGTCACGGTGGAGGCCATGAAGGAACTCAAAAACTCTGTTCTTATCTTCCCGAGCTCGAACAAGTAGCTCATCTTCAGGAGACACGAGAATGAGGGAGTCAAAGTGATCATACTCTTGATAAAGTTGAGTGAACTCCAAGTAGTAGGCAGACGGAGGGCGATCACCCTGACGAAGGAGGAAGATCTTCCGTCGCAGCTGAAAAATCTGTGCAGCATTGCCCCAACAGAAGTAAGTAGCCTCAACCCATTTTCAAATGTCTGTTGCAGTCTCCAAAAACAGATAATTCCGAGCAATCGAGTCAACCATAGAGTTTGTCAACCAATACATCACTAGAGAGTTCTCAGACTCCCACTGTAGTCAGTCAGGAGAATCTTTGGCCAGTGCCAGAATATTCCCCAGAACATACCAAAACAAACGTCTGCTCTTCAGGGCAAGGGTAATAGCCCGAGACCACGGAAGGAAATTTGAACCATCCAATTGAATAGTGGTGATTTGAGGAGTATTGTGATCATGACTGGACCGAGCCGCGCCACCGGACAGCAAAGAAGAAGAAGAAGAATCGGGTGTTGCGGTAGGGGACAGGAGACCTATGAAGCACGGATACTTAAATGGTCTACATATCGACTCGAACGTGTACCAGATACGGGAAACGCCCGGAAATGCGGGGAAACGAGTTTCCGAAACTCTAGGAAACGTTTTTTTATTTAAATAAATGCTTTATTTTCGTAATCACGTATCCCGCAGGGGGGATACGCGATTTCGTGACATATAGAAGTGGTGTATTTCATTTTAGGCATTAGGTTTTCCATAGGCGCTCCCGATCCCGCAGGCCTTCCCGATTTCGCAGGCGCTCCCGATTCCGCAGGCCTTCCCGATTTCACAGGCGCTCCCGATTCTGCAGGCCTTCCCGATTCCGCAGGTGGTTCTTCTTCTTCTTCTTCCTACAGTTTCTTCTTCTGCCTACAATTTTTTCTTCTGCTTCTGCCTACAGTGTCTTCTTCCTACAGTTTCTTCTTCTTCTTATGCCTACAGTTTCTTCTTCTTCTTTTGCCTACTGTTTCTTCTTCTTTTGCCTACTGTTTCTTCTGGAGCGATCCACAAATAAGACCACTCATTAATTTCATGGCAATAACCGATTCAAAAGCAGTGTGCTTGAAGGCAGTTAATTGTGAAGGTCAAATCAAGGACAAGTATTTCATTGTCTCTTTGATCAAAAGGTCATTTTAGAAATCGGATATGATAAGGTTGTTCAGGTTATAACAAATAATGCGGCGAATTGTAAGGGGCGGGCCAATTAATTGAGAGTGAGTTTCCATCAATTTTTTGGACTCCTTGTGTGGTGCACACTCTCAATCTATCTTTGAAGATCATATGTGCCGCTAAGAATTCAGAGAATAATGTGGTTACGTATGAAGAATGTTCGTGAATTACCCATATTGGAGATGATGTCATGTTCATTAAGAACTATATAATGAATCATTCCATGAGATTTGCTATGTTTAATGAGTTTGTGAGCTTGAAATTATTGTCTATTGTCGAAACTCATTTTGCTTCAATTATCATGTTAAAACGATTCAAACTTATAAAAAATGGACTTCAAAGAATGGTTATTAGTGATCATTGGCTTCTATATCGTGATGATGATATGGAAAAGGCAAGACATGTGAAAGAGAAGGTCTTGGATGATGATTGGTGAGCTTCCATTGAGTATATTCTTTCATTCACCGCTCCAATATATGACATGATTCGCTTTTGCGATACAGATAAGTCTTGTCTTCATCTACTATATGATATGTGGGACACAATGATTGAAAGGGTGAGGAAGACTATCTACTCTCATGAGAGGAAAAGAGAAGATGTGTCTACATTTTTTGAGGCAGTACATGCTATCCTAGTGGATCGTTGGAACAAGAATAATACTCTGCTTCATTGTTTTGTGCATTCATTGAAGATGTGTCTTCATTGTTTTTTAATTATAAATTTATATTTGTCATTTGTATAATTGATTTTTAACTCAATTTTTTTACTAGATATTATAGTGAACAATGGCTAGCGGAGGATCCAAATAGAGTTGCTCCTCATAAAGATCTGGAAGTTAGCAAGGAAAGAATTAAATGCTTGAAAAAGTATTTTCCAAGCTTAATGGAGCGTAATGTGGTCGCCAAGGAGTATGCGGAGTTTATTGACAAATCGGGGGATTTTAACGATTATGATTCAATTCAAAATCGTTATCTCTTAGATCCAAAGACTTGGTGGATAAATCATGGCTCGCTGACCCCTTCGCTTCAAACCATTGCATTTTAGTTATTAGTGCAACCATCATCTTCTTCATGCGCCGAGAGAAATTGGAGTACTTACTCCCTTATTCATTAAATGAAAAGGAATAAAATGACACCGCAACGTGCAAAAGATTTAATAAATATTCATAGCAATCTTCGTCTTCTTTCTAGAAGAGATAAAAAATACAATGAAGGAGAGTTAACATTGTGGGATATTGCGGGCGATGGCTTCGAGTCATTCGAAAATGTAGGTACACTTGAGATAGCTAATCTATCGCTTGATGAACCAAGGTTGGAGCTCTCGATTATTGAAGAAGATGATGAAATTGATACTATTGGAGAGAATGTTTAATTTTTATACTTGATATTTTGTATGTGAATGTAACAAAACAATGCTCTCAATTGATGTAACGATGTATTGATGTGGACATGTGATAGATTGTTCTTTATGGTGTTTGTTTCCTTGAATGTTATTTATAGCATTATATGAAATGTCAATGATATATAATATAGTTTTCTTAATTTTTTTCGTTACAATTCAAGATATGTACAAATAGTTTGTTAGTTATCTTATTCTTATATTAATTAATACTTATATTAAAATAATTAAAAATAATTAAAAACGTTTCCCGTATCCTAAGTTTTTTAAAAATCATGTTTCCCGTATCCGTTTCGTATCGTATCTCGTATCCCGTTTTCGTCCCCGTGCTACATAGCAGGCGACAGAAGGTGGAATGCGATTGAAGGTTGAACGTGATATCGAAACCCGGGACGGGTGCTGCGGAACGCGACAAAGGGCGGAAGCGAAGGCGAGATCGAAACCGGGACGGGATTCTGAGGCGGGATGCGGAAGCGGGATGCGGAAGCGAAATGCGATGCGGAGGTGGACACCGAAGCCCTAATCGTCTAAGGCTCTGATACCATGTCAAGAGAAAGAAAAATGACTTAAATAATCAGGAAGAAACCCTAATCCCCTCTATATATGGAGGCGGATCAGGAAAAAGAGGGAAAAATACAATAATAATAAAGCGCATCTCAACAATAATGAAAGGCAAGATTTCATTTTCAATGATCATTCAATCAATTGACATTTTACCATGCTTGATGGAAAATGATTGCCTTGATCAGGAAACAATAAATAAATGGTTCGCAAAACTACTCTTGTACATTATAAAAGTCACTGTATAGGCGCCTCACTCTAGATCAGTTGTCTTGCAACTATACATGATCATGATTGGTCAAAGGAGAGAGTATTACTTGTGAATCATTCTATTTTTTCATTAAATATACCACTAAAATTCTAGAAAATGGGTGTGGCATCACAAACTCACAAATTTACATGAATAAACAATCACAATTATCTATGCATATATATGTACAAAATAAAAACATTGAAATAACAGGAAAGGGTGATTATGATACTTGATAAAATCATAATTGGCCTGAAACTTACAAGTTTGGAAAGTTGTAATCCAGAAAGATTTACTCCCCTTAATCTAATTTTATCAGACTGAATGATTTTGATTATCTCTTCCCTTGTAAATTCAGACTCGGGCATATTTGACTTCATATACTCCATCAGTCCCTGGGTAAAAAATGAATACAACACACGAACTTCAGAAACCAGAAGGTTTTATCACATCTGAGATATACAGCCAAAGTGGATCATAATGTGGGAGAGTATACTTGAAAATAGAAATGAATAGAAGATAATATTGAAGAATGAACATATAAGTATAAAAAGAAACATAAGGAGAGGAGTATGGTTAAGAGAGGAAAAGAGGACCAATGATAAATAAATAAATAACTAATTGAAGCTTTGTTCGTGTCATTTCAAGTATTTTTTAACCTTTAAGAGAATGGCCATTGCAAAACGTTAATATTGTACAAATTCTATAGATGTGCTAATTAGATATTAGCAAAAGGTTAGAAAAGAATAAGAATAAGAGTAAGAAAATCACATAAGATAGATTCAGAATAGATTATTAGAATAGCAATTATACTCTCCAACTTATGTTCAAAAATGCATGAACGATGTTAGAGCAAAGAAACCAACAATGGTCATCCCAAATAATATCTGATACTAACAGGGAGCAAAGCTCGTCATAATTTGGAACTCGCTACATGTGTCGATTAGGAACTGATCCGATCTATTTTGAGTTGATCCACGAATCTTACTTCTAACTCAAAAAGAATCTTGAGTAATTAAATTCTTTTGTGGCAAACTCAAAGAAAATATTAAGCCATCAAATTGTTAATCTATATCTATCGTACTGTAACAGAATTCATTTTGGTGTCATATTTTGATGTTTTCAACCAGGAGGAGACCCAATTATATAATTATTAATAATTAAATAATAGTTGGAAATTTTCTATAAAATAAAATTAGAATAAAAAATAAAATAAAGTGAACATTTATTTAAAAAATTATAAAATAATAAATAAATAAATGTTTTCAAACAAGAACAAACCATACGACGGTCGGAGGTGCCACCGCCGCCAGATTAAGCAAAATCGAAGTGTCATTGTCACTTCCTGAATATACTTTCACCATCAGATACTATACACAGAGAGATTATTGTTGTTGAATATTATGCATAGGGAACAAGGTGCCCCTAAAGCTAGAATTTATACAAAATATAAGCATATGCATTTGCATCATCCATATAAATACATATATAATTCTTTAAATAAGAATGTGCAACCATGATAGCTTTTAGCATGATTTTCTTTTGATGTTTGGTAGCGTTTTTCTAATTGATTTTTCAGAGGTCATGCCCTCGTGCCAAAATTAATTAGAAATTGCTGAAAAAAAATATACCCTGTAAAATATGGGCTAAAATATCCATAAATCTATTTCAATTGGCTAGAAATTATGTAATTTCATTTTTTTGACCAAAAAAGAAGATAGTATTACTTGTGCTTTAAAGAGAATATTAAACCTAGCCCACGTTAGAAAATATAGCTAAAGCTAGACCATATTCTCCAACAGATCCATGTATAAGAAATGACAATCATCGGGTTCCTAAGCACTTGCAAGACAGTCCGAGTTGGCATACTCCCATGAAATAAATACAAAATATGCAAAATGAAAAAGTGTTGTTTTACCAGCAATTGATAGTATTCTGCTTCTCGAAGCAGTTCTTGATACTCCACATCAGTAAGGGTAGGAAGGATCCCATATCTCAACCAATTCAGTATATGCCGGAATTGTTTACCATCCCTATCAACAAACACCATTTCCTGCAAAGTATCAATATAAAGGTAGGTCTCAAGAACTTCAAAAACACAGCACCTTTATTTGAAATTTCCATTAAAAAAATTGGATAGCCTCCAAAGAATTATCATTTTAGGTGTTAAAATTCAATAAATTAGAAATTACTAGACCGCATGAAACCCCTAATTTCAATTGGGTGGTGGTGAAGGGGGCCTAGATCTATATTAAGTAAACAAAGCTATATGAGTTTCTGATAGGAACCATAGTCCACGGGCGGGCGGACCAATATCGAAGCTCATTCGGGTTTACACTTGTCATGGGAGGGATTAGGATCGTCGTATGGACAATCTGAACCTGTTGTCACATTCAGAGCGTCGACGAGATATTATTTTTTTCATTTTTGTATTTTTCTACAGATCATTCATGTATTTTTTTTTATGATAGTGTTTTGACCAATCACAGTTGTACATTGCATGTCTGAGAACCTATAAATACTTGTTGCGGAGTTCATTTGAGATCATTGCAGAATTATGTAAGATTTCCTAATTTTGTGATCAATATGGTGTTGAAGCCGTGGAATAGGTGTCGAAGCCTAATTCCAACTATTCTATTCCAGTTAACGAGCCCACCATCGACAACACTTGGATAAACTATCTTCCCCTCCCACGAAAAACCCCCCCATCAAGCCCAATAATCGCTTGAATTGCTCAGAACCACTAGGAATTAGGGTAATTTGTAATGAATCGTCAAGCAGGGGCGAAAATGAGTCCTTCTGAGGCCAGATCTTGTTCCCATAACAATCGTCCAAGACCTACAGCGACATCAAAAATTCCAATCTTTGTCGATCTTGTGCCACCATCGTTGAATGTCTGTCGGTTATTGTTTTCCTCCAAGCATTGCACCAAGTTTGACGTCGAAGCCACCAGCCATTTGCTCTTTCAAAATCCCGCACTTGGACTTACCATTGCCTAGATTTATTGTGACTTGCATTTGTCTGGGACATTACTATCGGATGTTGTTCATGTCGACAACCTATACAGTGCCCATCTCAACCAGCACATCAATCCTCCATCTATATAGTGCCAATCACAACCCAACACATCAATCGGTAGTAACCTCCAGAGGATTCACACCAAAGGCCTTCATCTGTTTCTAGCCAACCAGAACAGTCTCTGATTTCTTCCCATGTTTCATAGCCAGCAGAATTTAACTTCTAGCAATTGGAAGTGGCTGAATAGTGTTGCCTGCATCTCCCCATTGTTATCCCAGGTACTTCGCTTCAGTCGGCTGCAGTTCAGTATCATTCTAGCCCTTGGAAAGCGCAGATCAGTGCAGAAAACAATTATTTCAGTGGAGGAATTGAGTTAATCCCATTGTTTGGGATTGAAACTGCAGTAAACCTTCACCATTGGCCTTAATTACTTACGTAAGTTCTTATTTGGAAATTATAATACTTGATGTTAAATATTTTGTTGGAAGCATATGGATTGGGATTACAATCTTGTAGGCATTTGTTTGATCTTTTTGCTCTATTTCAAGAGCAAATTCATTGAGTATTTAGCTATTAAACTCTTTATCTGATTATAACTTGATCTTAACTGTCTTAATTAAAGCATAATCTTAATTACGCGTATTTGTACATTACCTTTAAAACATCTGAATTATTGCAAGTGAATGTTGGGCTATTGCACGAACACAACATTCGTCTAGATTTTCCCATACATCAACACACATGCATCATCACAACCTTCACTTCACCCTACATCAGATTTGGTGTCAGAGTCCAAGGTTAGGGTGATTTGCATGCTTCGTAGTGGTGTTTAAACATAACGCGATAGAATCTCTACCCTTAGATACCAAAGCTACTACTGGTTTAAACATTGATATGTCTTTGCCTAGTTTCTAAGAAAATTTGGCAAATCGCTTTAATCAAATGGACGCACAATTTGATGACCTTAAAGAAAAATTTGGAATCCACAGTACTAGAGTGGATGTCTAGATCCTCTTAAGAACCCTCCTCCTCAAGAAGTCGTTAGGTTGCAAGTTATTCATTGTGAGGGACACCATGACATAGAGGGACATCCTCATCATATGTTTGTAAATCCTATTGTCAGGTTCCTCCTCCACCCTTCCAAGGGAGACCTGAGCTAGTCTATAAGCGTCGAAGAGAACCTACAGTGGTTCGACACCACCCTGCTCAAGAAGAAAGACCACAACCCTGGTATCCCTTTTATAAAGATCATTATTTTCCCCACGCACGGCTCAACCATGATATAGATGATGATAACATTGATTATCAGGAGTCTCAGAGAGGTAGCGCCTCATTTGTATCAATGCCCCATCCTACAATGGTCAGCAAGATCCAAAAGTTTTTGGCAATTGGCTTTTAGACATGAATAATTACTTTGATTGGTATAATATAACTAATGAGAGATGGGTTCAATTTGCCAAGATAAATTACATGGGCAAGCTAAAATTTATTGGACGAGCCTTGAATGCTTTACACAGAGAGTTATTATCCTATCACCGATGGAACGACATGAAGAAAAAGCTTATATATATATATACACACACACACAAGCATCTTCGAACGGGCTTCGCTCGTTCTCGATGTTTTGCCCGATCTCGTTGCGGGGTCCGCCCGCTTCCAGGCGGGCTCCGCCCGCTTCCAGGCGGGCTCCGCCCGAATTCGAGTGTTTATGCCGAAGGGCAATTTTGGAAAACAAAAAATTACGCAAACAGGCAAACGAAAAATTGCATGATAGAATTTAAATTAATTTTTATTGCCTTTCTTTTCATTAAATGTCACAGGCCCCACCTTCTTCTCTTCTTTTTTTCTCTTTACCCCCCTCTCTCTCCTCTTAAAGTGATTTGACCACATAACACCTCCATCTTTCTCCCCTCTCTCCCTCTTTCCCCCTCTCTCTCATAATTTTAAGACACCTATTTATATTCTCTTTCTTTGTCTCTCCCTCTCACCTCAAACTTTTTTCTCTTTCTCCATTCAATGGATGAGAAAAAAGAAGATCTTTGATCTAACGGTTTAGGTTGGTTGGTTGGTGTGCTCTCAAATATGTATATTGATATAATATAGTAAAGATATAATATATATATATATATGCCCGCTTCATATCGACACTATATTCTAGATCAACTCAAAGCTTTATGACAGGGGACCCTTTTTGTAGCAGAGTATATGACTCGCTTTCACGAGATTATCATTAATAGTGATATAATTGAGGAGCATATAGTGACAGACTCCCGGTTTCAGGCTGGGTTAAGGGACGACATATGTAGGGAATTTATTCCCCACCGCCTGTAGTCAGTCGAGCAGATTTTTCAGTTTGTTTTAGAATATGAGCAATAGCTGCATACTTTTGGTCCAAGGAAACCCAACCCACAGTCTGATAGTTTTATGCCTTAACACGACATCACTCTATCCTCAGTCCAGTATCCTGCTACCCGTGGATCCACATATAGCTACTTCGGCTGATATTACGAGGCATGACATTGCTTCAACACTTGATATACATACTACTTCTTTACCTGGTCCACTAAAGTGGGTGATTAACTATTGATGTTTCATGAATATAATCACATGAGCTCGAATCACTTGTGTCTGGTCTTCATAGGAAGTATGACCATCTGCATTCTATGGAGATGAATGCTTTCAAGTCAGGGGAATTGATGGGGACCATAGTTCACGGGCGGGCCGAGCCATATCGGAGCCTGTTCGGATTCACACTCATCGAAGGAGGAGTTAGGATCATCGTATGGATGATCCGAACCATCTTTGCGTTCAGAGTGTCGACGAGATATTATATATGTATTTTCATATTTTTAACGTATTATTCTTGTATTTTTTGAACCTTATCATTTCAGTCAATCACAGTTGTGTGTTATATATGTGAGAACCTATAAATACTTGTTTTGAAGTTCATTTGGGATCATTGTCGAATTTTGTGAGATTTCTTAATTTTGGTGATCAATACAGTGTTACGGGCCCGTGATTGTGAGCGTGTGCACCGGGGAAGAGGAGGAAAGTCCTCAAGGGAGGAGGAAGAGGGTCGGCGAGCTATGGAGGCTATTTTCAGGCTTGCGGCTTGTGAACGGTCACGGTCGGCGGAGCGGACTTGCAGAATCGCGCAGTGGCGAGCGACGGGATCGGTGTGCATGTTAGGGTTACGGGATTTCCGTTGAATAAAAAGATAGAGAGAGAGAACTAGAGAGAGTTTAGAAAAGATACAAATGAAAATACTCTTGCTTGCCCTCAAACTTGGTTTGTAGTGACGGCGGGCTTCGGATCTCCCGTGTCAGTGTCAGCATCTTGTTCAGAAGTCGATTCGTCGACCTCCGACCAGAAGAGGCACTTGCAGCGATGTCCACGGAAAAAGGGCTCGCCGCAGTTGTAACAGAGGCCCTTGGCACGGCGGTCATTCATCTCCTGTGGCAACAGTCGTCGAATGGTAGCAGGGCGGTCGGCGTCGAGGTCTGGGGCGAGGAGACTGGTTGTACTCGATGACAAAGGCCGCAGAGGACGCTTGGACCCCCCGGTGTCCTGGTGATGTAGATGAGGGCGATCCAAAAGCAGACGCTTCTCGCAAATGCCAGCCAAACTCATTGCAATGGTCAGATCTGCGGGTGCCTGAAATTCTACGTACATGCGGAGGCGCTCATGGAATCCCGTCGTGAAGATGGACACCTGCTGTGTAGGAAGAACGAAGGTAGTGCGGGCCAGGTGGACTTGAAACTGTTCAAGGTACTCGTCGATCGGATCAGTCTGCCAGATGGAAAGCAGACGCTTCTCGCAAATGCCAGCCAAACTCATTGCAATGGTCAGATCTGCGGGTGCCTGAAATTCTACGTACATGCGGAGGTGCTCATGGAATCCCGTCGTGAAGATGGACACCTGCTGTGTAGGAAGAACGAAGGTAGTGCGGGCCAGGTGGACTTGAAACTGTTCAAGGTACTCGTCGATCGGATCAGTCTGCCAGATGGAAATGAGATCCCCCAAGGGATTGCTGTGGAGGGGTGGGCCGAAACGGAGGGTGCTATTCAGCTTGAAATCTTCCCAAGAAAGGAGTGGTTTCTCCGGTTGCAAAAGGGAAAACCAAAGTTGTGCGGGGCCCATCAGGTGAAAGGCAGCAATGCTGAGCCACTCGTCCCAAGGGGTGCGCTGGTGGGCGAAGAACTGCTCGCAACGAGAGAGCCAAGCTAAGTGGTCTTCGTGGTCGTCGAATATTGGAAAACCCAGCCGCAAGTATCGTGGCACCCCGTTTTCGTCATGCCGCGGGGGACAAAATTCTGGCAGGATTGGCGGAATCGGCGCTTCACTGGAGGAACCCGTGGTCGGTTGGGTCGGTCGATTTGCCGCTAGTTGGGTGGTGACGACAACAATGAGGGCGTTTTTGTTATTTGTGAGGAGCTTGGCGAGGGACTCGAAAATTTGCGAGAGGGAATGTTGGTCGGCCATTGTGTGAGGCGGAGGTGGTGGGTTAGCGACGCTGAAGGGAATGGAGGAAAAAGGTGTCGGTGGCGGGAGTAGTCCGGTAGAGGCGGCGAGCAAGGGGCCCCCGTTGATGGAGGAGCCGAGCAGGAGACACTGTGGAATAGGGCTAGCGGAGAGCGGCGGGGAGCGGAGCCGGACGGGGCAAAGTCGGCTGGTCGGAGCTTGTCGGGGCGAAGTCGGGCTGTGTGAAGCGGCCGAGAGGGGTAGGCGGCGGCAGATCTGGGAGGCCGGTCGTCGGTTGATGCTGTGGTGGCTTCACGGGGGCTGGACGGGCCTTGAATAGAAGTACGTCTTGCTCATTAACATCCCAAAAACATTCCGCCACGGTTAGGGCAGTCAAGCCAACTCTCATACGAGCCCCTGGCGGTTCATTCATTTGACCATAGACTAGAGCGACTTTGGATTCTGCAATATTTTTCTCATTAATCACCCCGGATTCTTTCATTTCCATGTAGAGATCATTTACTTCACGAGTACGTTCACCTACTCCACCAAATACGGATACGCCTCCATGAGCTTTGGCAATGTTGTTGATCAATTCCATGATGAGTACTGTTTTACCCACTCCAGCTCCCCCAAATAGTCCAATTTTTCCTCCCCAGCGATAGGGGGCTAAAAGATCCACCACTTTAATCCCTGTTTCAAAGATTGATAATGTTGTATCTAACTGTATGAAGGCAGGTGCAGATCTATGAATGGGAGATGTTGTGCAAATATCGACAGGACCTAAATTATCAACAGGTTCTCCAAGAGCGTCTGGTCGGTGTTGGGCGATCGTCAGTGGTTCGGGACAGAGGGAGGTGGCCTCTGTGGAGGCAGGGAAGACCGGATCTAGGTTGTCGGAGGTGGGAAGGTGGTTTCAATCTGATACCAAGATGTTACGGGCCCGTTATTGCGAGTGTGTGCACCGGGGAAGAGGAGGAAAGTCCTCAAGGGAGGAGGAAGAGGGCCAGCGAGCTATGGCGGCTGTTTCCGGGCTTGCGGCTTGCGAACGGTCACGGTCGGTGGAGTGGACTCGCAAAATCGCGCAGGGGCGAGCAACGGGATCGGTATGCGGGTTAGGGTTACGGGATTTCCGTGGAATAAGAAGATAGAGAGAGAACTAGAGAAAGTTTATAAAAGATAAAAATGAAAATACTCTTGCTTGTTTTGTCTTGGCCACACACACACATAAATAGTTCATAAAAGTGCCCCCTCCTTGGGCTTAGACATGGAGGATCGATTATGCATACAAAAATATAAAGCAGACTAGATAAATAGTTCGCGACATGAGCGACCAAGGCAGGACCGTAACATACGGGTAGTGGAATAGTTGTTGAAGTTAATTCCAACTATTATATTCCACTTAACGATCCCACCATCAACAGTTCTCGGATAAACTATCGTCGCCTCCCATGAAACCACCCATCAAGCCTGATAACCACTCGAAACCGTTGAGAACTAGGGTAATGGGTTGTAAACCGTCAAGAAGGGATGGAAACAACACCTTCTGAAACGAGAGAGAGTTCCCCCATCGATCGTCCACAACCTACAATGACATCAAAAACTATAGTCTCCGTCAACCGTGCCACAATTGGCGAAGGCCCGCCAATTATTGCTTTCCTCCAAGCTCGAAGACGTAAATCATTTACTCTTTCAAACTCTCGTACCTGGACATACCAACGCCTGGATCTCCTATAACCTACACTCGTCCATGCCATTACTATCGCGTTGTTCTTGTAGGCAACCTATAAAGTGTCAATCTCAACTCAGCACATCAATCGACAACCTCTAGAGGATTCACACATGCGGTCTTCATTTGTTTCTATTGGAAAAGCCAATGTAAAGAGGCCCATAATGGAGCTCATTTGTTTATATTTTTTCTTCTCTCCTCTTTAATCTCACATCATGTATATGGATCTCTTCTCTCTTTCTCCCTTCTATAAATGTGTATTTATACCTTGCATTTGATTATTGAGAAAGTATATACAAGTTTGAGGTTTTCTCCACATGGTATCAAAGGGAGCAGGTCCTCTGTGCGGTTAAGTTTCTCTAACCGTTGCTTCCCGTGCGGTTAGGCCCGTCTCTAACCGCTGCTTCTCGTGCGGTTAAGTCCTCTCTAACCGCTCCTCCTGCTCTCTCTCTCTCTCTCTCTCTCTCTCTCTCTCTCTCTCTCGTGGCTTCCACCTCTCGTTCTTCCTCTGCCACTTGGCCCTTTTATAACTCTCTCTCTCTGACAGGTGGGCTCATTTCCCCTTTCCCCATCTAACCGCGTGATTTCTTCCCGTCTACCCGCTCCTCTTTCTACTCGCTGCGGTCTCCTAACGCGATATCCTTGTCTACTCGCTTTGCCGCCACGCTCTTGCCTTCTCGCCACGTGGTCTTTCTATCCGCCTTCTCGCTACAGTCTCCTCTCTCTTCTCGCTACGATTTCTCTAGTCGCTGCGGCATCTCTAACTGTTGCGGGCTCCGCATTTTGGTCATGGCCTCTTTTCTTGTCGTTGGTGTGTTGTCACTGTGATCGTGCGGTCTTCTCGCGTGGTTTCTTCGCTGCTTGGTCGTTGCGACTTCTTTAATCGATGTGGTCATTCCACTCTGCTGCGGGCACCGCATGTTGGTCGCGGCATCTTCCTTGCCGCTGGTGTGTTGTCACCGTGACCGTGCGGCTTCTCCTTTACACTAGTCGCGGCGGCTTCCCCTCTCTAACCGCTCCGCATTTTGGTCGCGGCCTCTTCCTGGCCTTGCCGTTGTAGTGTTGTCATCGTGACCGTGTGACTTTTCCTCTTCTCCAGTCGTGGCGGCTTCTCCAATCTAAACGCTCCGCAGTTTGGTCGCGTCCTCTTCCTTGTCTTGCCGCTGGTGCATTGCCACCAAGATTGTGCGGTCATCTCGCACGGTTTACCGTGCAACCTCTCTCTGCTTGATGTTCTGATCGCCTGATCTGCTCGCGCGGTCTCCTCTCTATTCGCTGATTTTCTTGTCGTCGATCTAGCCTCCTGACCGCCTTGTCATGGGGTCCTCTCTTGATTCTACTAGACAGGCGGCTTCCTCTCCTGCAGACCGCCCGACCCTTGTCCCTGAACTCCGGGATGAATTGCGTATCACCACTATTTCTTTAGCCGGGAAGAACTTTGTGGAGTGGGTGAACTTTGTTTGCCGAGTTCTTCAGTTCAAAGGCTTTCTACATCACTTGACTCAAGTTGTTCCCGCTGCTCCTACTGAAGACTGGTTGTGCAACGATGATCTAGTTCAGATGTGGCTCCTCAACTCCCTTGATGGCGAACCTTAACGCATGGTCATGTATCACGAAACGGCTAAGGCGATGTGGGATGAGCTCCATTCTCTCTATTCCGGCAAAGATAGTCTTCAGCACCTGTATGACATTATAACAGATCTTCAGACTCATGACGTTGGCGGGGCCGCCGATCTCGCCTCCTTTGTTGCTCGGGCCAAGACTCTGGTTGAAGCCTGGATTCAAGATCAGCCCCCTACGATGGATCTTGATGTCCAACGTGCCCAAAAAGAGCCGTTGGTGTTGCCATGATGATGGCTCGTGTCCCGCCTCATATTCAGAGCGTTCAGGCTCAGATCCTCTCCTCTGCTACTACTCCGTCACTATCTGATGTGTGCTCCATGTTGCTCAAGGTCTCACCACTTCCTGACAGTTCTGGATCTCCGTCACTGGCCATCCTTCAGCAAACTTCTGCGCCCTTACAACCTCTCCCTCCTCCTGCTCGTGAGGGACGTTCCGGTTCCCAAGGCAGAGGTCGGGGCGGCCAGCCACGACATAAGTGTTCCTTCTGCGGTAAGGACAGCCACATTGAGGCCACTTGCTACCGCAAGCATGGGCTTCCTCCTCATTCGCTTGTCGTTGTTGCTGTCAACGACTCATCTGTCACCCGTAGTGACCTTGAAGAGGTCCGGCTTCAGCTCCAACAACTTCAGGGTCTACTGAGCCACCCACCTGCCTCTGTTGCCTCCGCTGCCTCTATCTCAAATGAAGGTATCGCTTGTCTCTCCACTAGTCTGCGCTGGATAGTGGATTCAGGTGTCACTCATCACATAACCTCCCTGCGGTCACATCAGTACTTGGATTCTCCTTATCCTAAGTGTATCACAGTGGCCAATGGGGACACTGTTCCGGTCTCCGGCTCTTCTGATATCCCTCTCACTTCTTTTTTATCCCTACGCTCGGCTCTTCATGTTCTGGGCTCACCATTTAATTTACTTTTTGGTGGTCGCCTCACTGCCGATTTAAACTGCTCAGTAATATTTACACCTTTTCTGATACAGGATCGATGGACACGAAATATAATTGGTAAGGGATGACTGCAGAACGGTCTCTACCTTCTTGATGACTCACCTACTATCCTCTCTTCCGTCGACTAGCATCGGCGTCTTGGGCATGCCCCTTTATCGGTCCTCCAGAAGTCTCTACCAGACGTATCACTTCCTCCTTTTCAGTGCGAATCTTGTATTTTCGACAAACAGTCTCGTTCATCTTTTACATCTCATTGTACTCGGAGCTCTGCTCCTTTTATTTTAGTGCACTCTGATATTTGGGGTCCGTACAAAATCACTAGCATTTCTGGGTATCGCTAATTTTTAACCTTTATTGATGATTATTCTCGGATGACGTGGCTATATTTACTTCGTGATCGCTCTGAGCTTCCTCGTGTCTTTCAGGCATTCCTCCTTGAGACCCGCACGCAAGTCTCCACGAACATCAAAACTTTTTGCACTGATAATGCTCGTGAATACACTAGCCACGAATTTGCGAAACTTGCTCTAAATTTGGGGTCATTCACCAAACATCGTGTGCTTATACCCCCAACAAAATGGAGTCGTGGAACGTAAGAATCGACATCTGCTTGATGTTGCTCTCTTTCTCATGCTTCACACACAGGTCCCCAAAACTTATTGGAACTTTGCGCTTTCAACGGCATGCTATCTGATTAATCGACTCCCTTCCCGCATACTCCACAATGCCACTTCGTTCAGCCTCCTGTTCCCCTCTACTCTGGCGTTCTCTCTCACACCCCGCATCTTTGGTTGTACTTGTTACGTTCACATTCTGAGTCCATCCACGGACAAGTTGGATCCCATGGAGGCCAAACACATCTTCGTTGGCTATTCGCGACCTCAGAAAGGCTGTGTGTTACTCTCCTGCTACCCGCAAGGTGACTGTTTCTGCTGATGCTACCTTTCGGGAGGATCTTCCTTTCTTCTCCGCTCCAGATCCACCTCCTCTACCACCACTCGTCCTACGACCTGTCATTCCCATTACGACTCTTTCACCGCCACAAATTCCTGACCGGGCTCCCACTCTTTCTAAGCCGCCTCTTATACGTGTCTACACTCGTCGTCATCCTAGCTACGTTGCCCCAATGCAGTCGGCTTCGACCTCTGACGCTCTGTCTTGCTGGTCCGGCACCAGAATCAAGCGCTCATCTCATGGCGAACTATGTATTTTTACATCGACTATCCTCACAACTTCAAACATTTGTTACTTCATTATCCTCGATTTTTGCACCTAACACTGTGCAGGAGGCTCTCCAACATCCTGGCGGGCGGGCGGCCATGGAAGAAGAAATGACTGCTCTCTGAGCTAACCAGACATGGAACCTGGTACCCCTACCTAACGGTCAGACACCGGTTGGGTGTAAATGGGTCTTTGTCATCAAACATGCTCCTGATGGGACAATTGACAGTCTGAAAGCCCGTCTGATAGCTCGTGGCTTCACCCAACAGCAAGGCCTCGATTTTGAGGAAATGTTCTCTCTAGTAGCCAAGCTCAACACCGTTCGTGTCCTCTCCGTGGCTATGCATCGCCACTGGCTCTTACATCAACTGGATATCAAGAATGTGTTTCTGAATGGCGACCTCCAGGAAACAGTCTACATGCAGCAACCTCCCGGGTTTGAGACCACGGGGGAGTCCCGAGTTTGTCATCTTAAGAAGTTCATTTATGGTCTCAAACAATCCCCTCGGGCATGGTTTGACAGGTTCAGTAAGATAGTTCGGGAAGTCGGCGTTACTCATAGCTCAGCAGACTTTTCTCTGTTCACTCGACATCGGGCAACAAGAACGGTTCTTCTGTTAGTATATGTTGATGACATCTTAATCACTGGAGACGATTCAAAGGGAATCCAGGCGGTCAAACAACATCTTAGCTCTGTCTTTCAAACAAAAGATCTGTGACACTTTCGATACTTCCTTGGTCTTGAGATCGCGAGACGTCCGGATGGACTTGTCCTTTCCTAACGGAAGTACCGCCTTGATCTCCTTCAAGATGCTGGATACTCTGGAAGCAAGCAGACTACTACTCCAATGGATGCAAATCATAAGTTGTGGGCATTTGCTTCCGATACAGATCTTCCTCTCCAAAATCCTAAATACTATCGACGACTTGTTGGAAAATTGATCTACCTGACGGTCACAAGACCGGATATATCCTTTGTTGTTGGGGTGGTCAGCCGGTTTATGCATGCCCCTCGAATATCTCACCTTCAAGCCGTCGAATGCATCCGAAGATATCTTAAAACAGCTCTGGGTCAAGGGCCGGTATGCAAAACCTCATCCTCTATTCCAACGTTGGTTGTGTATTCGAATGCAGATTATGCTGACTCCTTGGATGATAAATGGTCAACTAGTGGTTTTTGTACCTATTTTGGAGGTCATCTTATTACCTGGCGGAGTAAGAAACAAGTCGTGGTTGCTCGATCATCAGCTGAAGCAGAATACCGATCGATGACATCGATTGTCTCTGAGCTCACATGGCTTGAAAGTCTCATCGCCGATCTAGGAGTAAAACTTCTCTCACCAGTCATCCTGTTATGTGATAGCCAAACTGCTATATACATAGCAAAGAATCCGGTTTTCCATGAAAAAACGAAACATATTGAGGTGGACTGACACTTTATCCGGAAGAAAGTTTAAATGAAGAAGATAGAATTGAAGCATGTTCCGGGAACCGAACAAGTTGCTGATATCCTCACAAAGGCCCTACCAAGTACCCTATTTTATCAATTCCTGTCCAAGCTGGGTGCCTATGACTTGTACGCTCCAGCTTGCGGGGGAGTGTTGGAAAAGCCCATGTAAAGAGGCCCATAATGGAGTCCATTTGTTTATTTTTCTTCTTCTCTCCTCTTTAGTCCCACGTCATGTATAGGGATCTCTTCTCTTTTTCTCCCTCCTATAAATGTGAATTCATGCCTTGTATTTGATTATTGAGAAAGTATATACAAGTTTGAGGCTTTCTCCACAATTTCCAACCAACCTGAATAGTCTATGATTCTTCCTGTGTTTCATAGCCAGCAGAATTTCACGTCCACCAATTGGAAGTGTCTGAAAAGTGTTGCCTGCATCTCCCTTTTGCTGTCTCAGGAGCTTTGCTTCCGCCTGTTGTAGTCCAATATCATTCCAGGCTTCCAGCCCTTGAAAAGTGCAGATAAGTGCAGAAAATAATTATTTTAATGGAGGAATTGTGTTAATCCCTTTGCTTGCACTTGAAATTGTAGTAGACCTTCTTCATTGGCATTAATTACTTACATAAGTTCTTAACTGGAAGTTCTAATATAATTGAATATTTTGTTGGAATACATACAAATTAGAATTACAATATTGAAGACATTTGTTTGATCTTTTCGTTCTAGTTGAAGGCTGAATATTTAGTTATCACACTCTTAATTTGATTGTAACTTGATCTTACATGTCTTAATCAAAGTCTACTCTTGATTGTGCGTGCTTGTTTATTACCTTTATAATTTCTGAATTATTGCAAGTGAATATTTGACTATTGCATGTACATAACATTCATCTAGATTTTTCCCTACACCAACACACAGTTGAATATGCGTGTTATGCGCGTTTTAGTTTAAGTTTTATTTTTCCCGCTACTTATTTCACGTGATATGTCACCTGCGCTATGTCATGTGTGTGTGTGTGTGTGTGTGTGTGTGTGTGTGTGTGTGTGTGTGTGTGTGTGTGTGTGCTTGGTCCGATTTAGGACAACGTAGTATTATCTTTCCTTCGTTCTATTTGGTATCAGAGCCGAGCAATCCCGCCAATCCGTGATCCCCCCTCCGCGTCCGCCTCCGCCGATCGGCGCGAGCTACCTCGTTTTGCATCCGCCTCCGCCGGTTCGCTTCTTCCCAGCGTGGCTCCCGCGCGCATCAGCCGATCCGCGCGTTTCTCCCGCCCGCAGCAGCCGTTCAGCGCGACTCCCGCGCCGCCCTAGCCTAGGGCTCTCGTCGCACCTCCTCAGCCGCTCCTCCAGCGCCTTCTTCTTTGGCGGCGTCCCCTCTTCCCTCTCCAACGGCCTTCCATCTTTGGCGGCCTTCTCCGCCCGGTTTTTCTGGGCAGCCCTTTGTCTCCAGCCATTTTGTCCTCCATGGGGGCTGTCAGAGAAATCGCGGTCACATCCTCTGGTGTCCTCTCCGGCGACACGATCTAAGGGACACTCGTAGGATGTGATTTCTTCTGATTTGAGATATTCGTCTTGCTAATTTTTCTTTAGACTGACATCGATGGGTGATTCCTCCGAAATCTCATCGTCTCATCAGACGGTGCCTTCCACGGTCCCTCTACAGATCCTCCTCGGAGTCACGGCCAATCTGGCTCTTTGAAGATTATTATCGTTGTCTTGGATGACACAAATTATCTGGAATGGTCCAGGGCAGCACAGCATGTTATTCGAAGTCACTAGCTATATGAGCATATTAATGATACCACTGTTGAGCCACCACATACCAATCCCTCATGGAGAAAAAGGGAGGCGGACAATTACTTGGTTGTGCATGGTTGCTTCACACTGTCCCCTCAGGTGTATCGCAGCTACATGCTTCTGGATTATGCTTATGAAATTTGGAAAAAGGCATGTGACATCTACTCTCAGGCAGACAGTTTGACGCATATTATAAGCTCACTCAACGTGCCTTGGAGCTGAAGCAGGGAACCATGACCGTCTCTGCCTACTACTCTAAGGTCGAACGCCAGTATCAGAAATTGGATTACTTCAACACTTTTACCGTTGTTTGCACTGCCGATGCGCGGGCTCTTCAGAAGGACAAAGACCGCTTTCGTGGTCACGTCTTTCTTATGGGACTCAATATGGAGTTTGATGCGGTTTGCCTGCATGTCCTGCACCATGAGCCTCTTTCCTCTCTTCGGGAAGTCTTCAGTATGCTCCTCAGTGATGAGAATCGCCGCCGCTCTCTTGGTTCCTCTACTGACCACTATGCTCTTGCTAGGATTTCTTGAGGACCTCCTTCTATATGCAGCCACTGTGGGAAGAAAGGTCATACTAAGGATGTTTGTTTTCTCCTACACCCTCATCTTGCTCCCACTGGCCAGGGTTCTGGTGCTCGTAGGAGAGGTGGTCACCGTGGGGGTGGTCATCAGGTTGGTGCCAGCACTAAGTATTCTGTGCATTTGACTGAGGTTTATGAAGACAACTTTAGGGGCCTTTCTGCTATGGAGTTAGAGGTCTTTCGACATATGTTTCATTCCCAGTCTGACTATGCATCGGCTGATTCCACTACTGTGCTTGCTACTTCAGGTATATCCAGTGCTCATGTTGTGTCTTCATCCCCTTCCGAGTGGATCATCGACTCGGGTGCGACAGATCACATGACTGGCTCTGGCTCAGGTTTTACCTTCTATACTCCTCTCTTTGGTCGTGATAAGGTCATTGCTGCTAATAGTTCCCTTTCTTCTATTGTTGGCAAAGGAACTGTTGCATGTTCTCCCTACCTATCATTTTCTTCGGTTTTTCATGTCCCTTTGTTTCCTCGCAATCTTCTCTCCATAAGCCACTTAACTGTTTTTTTAAATTGCTCTGTGACTTTTTTTACTGATGTTTGCGTGTTTCAGGATCTAGAAACGAAGCGGATGCTTGGTAGTGGTGGGAATGTTGGCGGGGTTGTACTTGTTGAACCAGTTCTTATCTCCTAGTGCGCTTTCCACCACCAGGGCTCCGACTCTACACGACATCTGGCGCTGGCATCTGCGCCTTGGCCACCCTTCTACTTTATATCTTACCAAACTCTTTCTTGCTTTCAGTTGTTTAATTAAGTCTTTTACCTGTGACACATGTGAACTCTCAAAACATGTTCATCATAGTATCAGTCATGCTTCTTTTTCTAGTTCTTATATGTTTGATGTTATACATTCTGATGTTTGGGGTCACTCTCCGGTGGTGCCTTTATCTGGCTATAAATTGTTTGTTATATTTATTGATTATCATTCTCGCACTACTTGACTGTATTTGTTAAAAAGAAAGTGTGATGTGTTTACTTGCTTTCAGTCCTTTCATCAAATGGTTGTGACTCAGTTCAACGGCACAATTCGTGTGCTTCGTAATGATAATAGTGAGGAATATGATGATCGGGGAGCCTTCGGTGCCTATCTTGCCGAACATGGCATTATTCACCAAATCACTTGTGTTCACACTTCTACTCAAAATGGAGTTGTCGAACGGAAATATAGGCACTTACTGGAGGTTGCTCGATGTTTGTTAATTGCAATGCACATTCCCAAGTCCTATTGGGGTGATGCGGTTCTGACTGCCGCTCATCTCATTAATCGTCTACCGTCTCGCTCCATTTCCTATGATACGTCACACTGTTGTTTAGCCAAGAATCACATTATCCACACCTCTCACATCGCTCCTCGCATCCTTGGCTCTGTCTGCTTTGTTCATGTTCATACCCCGCATCGCGATAAACTGGATGTTCGCTCCCTTCGATGTATTTTCATTGGCTACTCTCCTACCACCAAAGGGCATATGCGTTATCACCATCTTACATGTCGTTATTATTGCACTGTTGATGTTACTTTTTGTGAGGGGGAGTCCTATTTTGGTCCTCATCAGAGGGAGACGAGTAGTAATAGTGACGAGACCATCGACTCTCCTCTCCTGATTGTTTCTTCTCCTCATATTCCCCCTCCTCTGGTTCCTAGTTCACCCAGTATTGCTTTTGTTCCTACCACCTCCAGTCCTCCTATATTTATATACATACTCTCGCAGACCTCGGACTGTTGAGCAAGTACAGACCGTGGGTGTTCCACCGGTGTCGGTGCCTGTCTCCGCTCCAGATTCAGATGATGACCTCCATGTTCCCTTTACTCATCTTAAAGGTAAAACTGGTCGCACCAAACTGGTGGCACCAAACACCTCTCTCAGGCTCACAAAGCATTTATTTCATCTCTTTCCTCTATTGTGATTTCTAAGACATGCCAGAAGGCTTTTCAGATACCTGAGTAGAAAAGGCTATGGAAGAATAGATGTGTGCCTTAGAAAAAAAATGGAACACGGCGGCTTGCACGTCTTGCTCCTGGGAAGCGAACGGTTGGATCACGCTGGATCTTCTCTGTTAAGCAGAATCAAGATGGGGTGGTGGAGCGGTATAAATCGCGCTTGGTCACTCAAGGGTATACCCAGACCCAAGGAATTGATTACCAAGAAACCTTTGTCCATGTTGAAAAGATAAATTCTATTCGGTTGATCCTCTCATGTGTTGCTTGTCGTGGTTGGGAGTTACAACAGCTTGATGTCAAAAATGCGTTCTTGCATGGTGATCTAGAAGAAGAAGTCTACATGGTTATCCCTCCTGGCTTTACCAAAGAAGGGTCCAGTGGAAAGGTTTGTCGTCGGCAAAAATCTTTATATGGCCTGAAGCAGTCCCCTAGAGCTTGGTTTGGACGGTTTAACAAGACCATGTTTCAACTAGGCTATACTCAAGGACAGGTTGATCATACTCTCATTATCAAGAGGAGAGGAGCTCAAGTATCAATTCTTATTATGTACGTGGATGACATCATCATTACAGGTGTTGAAGCCAAAAATGACCTCAACGAGAGTTCAAAACAGGGGTGCAGTCAACACCTACTTCTCTCAAGCCTAAACCCTCGACTAGACGCGAAGGTCCTAAGACTCACCCAAAGCCTCAGCAGGGAGGTCCCACCTCACACCCGGAAGATCTCTGAGAGCTTCCCCTCCAAAACCAAAAACTGGGTTATGAGCTCCTCAGAAAGCACTGGAAGTTGGAAGATTATGAAAGCTTGCTTTCCAAAGAGCCCTTATGGGTCTATTTATAGCTTTTGCTGACCTGAGATTACTGAAATGCCCTTGGTTGATCTGCCAATAGCCAAATCCCGCGGTTTATCCTGAGGGTATAGGGGTAATTTCGCCTGAGGGCCATTAGGTCATTTTACCCAAGGCCCTGAGCCCCACTCGGCGAGAGCTTTGAGTCGAGAGCCTTCTGTCCAGAGCTCGGCGCAAGCGTTCTCGCCTGCTTATAGGCGAGAGCTCCTTTGAGATTGGAGCTTGGCGCAAGCGCAAGCGTTCCCGTGTTGGCTGCGTTCGACGATCTTGCCCTGTTGATTTCCGTTCGACGATTTGGCTGTGCCCGACGATCTGGGTTCGACGATCGTCGAGCGCAGGGCGCTTTGTAGGCGAGGGAGCTTGGCTCTAGCGCAAGCGTTCCCGCCTACTTGGGCGAGATCTTCTTTAGGGCGAGAACTCCTCTGGCTAGCCTAATTGTGACTGTTGGTGTCTTCTGGTCTGACTCAGCGAATATTGGGTTGTACACGATCCCCGCTCTTTTTGAGCTAGCCCTGCGCTCGAAAAGACACGTCCAACCCATAAATATTCGCTGAGCACGTGTCAACGTCAGGGAATCTTTCGGTGGGCCGTACGGTGGCTATAAATATATGTGCTGATAGACGGCCATAATTCTGTCCTCGAATCGTCATTCTTCGTCTGTGTTCTCGCCTCCTCACGCGATGTCTTCCAAGCGCGCCGACAAACCGCTTCCGCAGGATCTCCAAGACCGCATCGATGCGGCACAGGCGCGAGCCAAGGCTAACAGCGCCTTGGTTGCCCCCTGGTTGGCGAGAAAGTCGTCAGCCGCTGAGCCTTCTCAGCCCAAGAAGAAAAAGAAGAAGGCGAAGGCGGTCCAGCGAGACCTGCCTCATGAGAACAGGAGTCCGCCTACCCCGACCCCAAGCCGCGCGGATGATCCCTCTCCGAAGAAGGTATGTCTGACCAATCGCGGGTCTCGGAGGTGGCTCCTCCGCCTGACCCGAGAACTGCAGGTAACTTTTCCATTCTCGCTCTTAACTCACATCTCAGAACGCTGAATTGTCTTCCCGCAGCGCCAGCTCCCGCCCAGCCTGGTCTCGCTACCCGGGAGAACGAAGTGAGGGCCGCAAATCAGCCTGTCCTCGCGGTTGATTCCTCCCTGCCGGCGGGAGGAATGGCCGCCGAATCTTTCGCAGCTCCCCAGGATGCCAGCCATCCCGCGGGAGTGGCTAACTCCCCCTGCTTCCGGCCATGTCGGGATCACCACTCGCACAATCTTCCCCCCGGGAAAAGGGAAGCCGATCCACCTACTCTTTGGAACTGAGGGGGGGCTGGGCTTTCACGCCTGCCGTCGGCCAGTGGTTCTCTCCATACTGCAGGTATGCGGTATGTTCATAACGGTTGTCGCTTAGCTCTCACCATAACCGTGAAAATCTTTTGTCAGGGGATCCGGGCTCGCGGTCGGGAGCTGACGGAGAGGATGAAGAAGATGAAGAAGACGAAGACGGAGAGGGGGAGGACGGAGAGAGCTGCCCCTTCCCTTCATCTGACGAGATGGAGGAGATCTTGACCAGTGTCGGGAGCGCTAGAAGACGGGGGAAGAAGGTTGCCGCCGTCCTGTCAAAGCTTATCCGGCGAGAGCGCGCCCACGACTCTGCGGAGAGAGAGTTCCGCCAGTCGGTGGAGAAGAGGCTGGAGGCTCTGGAGCGGGATTACTTCATTGGCGAGACGGATCGGTCAGGCGTGCCTACCGCTGGGTCCTCTCCCGAAAGGTGCATCGCGCGGATCCGAGACCTGTCTCGCCGGATCAACCTAGGATGCACCGTCTTATCGTCCTACTTCAACCCGCAAGCGCCACCGAGGACCAGGCTGCGGGAGCAAGGACGATGGCGGTGGGAACCTTATTGATTCGCGAGCCTTCCCCTTTCTTTCCCCTGGCCTTCCCCTTCTCCGATGTACCCTGTTAATTTTGTGTCTAACTGATAATTTTGTTATTATTGTGATTTTCTATTCAGCTCTCGCTTGGCGAGAGTAATAATCGTTTCTGTTATTATTATTGTTTCATGTTTAGTTCTCGCTTGGCGAGAGTAACCCGGCCTCCTGTTTATTTTCATTTTGTATTTAGCTCTCGCGCTAATCACCTGTCAGTCAGTCACTGTCAGACTCGGGCGGGAAAACGAAGTGCCGCCGACTTATGGCGTGACGGCTGTACCCCCGCCGCCTTTTTGAAAACAGTCATGATGATCACGACTTCCTATAAATTGAGGGTCCACCTACTACATTTATTTCTTCGATCTGAATCCTCTCTTTTCTCTTGTCGCTTTCGCGGTTTGTCAAAAGCTCTCGCTTGCTTTCGCCTTATCCTCCCGTTCTCGCACGGTTCTCGCTCTCGCATCCCTCTTAAAGACCTCGCCTACAAGTTCTCCAACACGATGTCGGGCGGAAGCGAGGGACGTTCGAATTGTGCGGAAGCCTTCCAGAAGCACCTGTTTCCTTCCTGCACCCTGACCATGGACGAGTTCCAACTGACCCAAACTCGCTATGTTCCCGCCGGCTTCACCGCGCGGAACCCCGGCAACCACGATAAGGTAAACAGCGCGCGGGAGGGGGAGCTCGCCATCCCCCTTGAGCACTTTGAGGTGGGCTTCCGCCTCCCGCTGTGGCCCGAGATGCGTCAGGCCCTCCGGTAATACGGAGTGGTTCCCGCGCAACTGAATTCAAACTCGGTCGCGATTCTGGTGGCCTTTATCTGTTATATGCGGACCGAGAGTATCGAGTTCAGCCTTCCAATCTTCCGGAAGCTGTTCACCTTCCGCGCCAAGGGAGGGGTGGTCTTCTTTTCAAGGCAGCCGCTCAAGACCATCGGTCTCGCCAACAAGCACCACCACTGGGGCGAGAGGTTCATCTTTGTTTTCGGCGATTTCGGGAACGTGCCTCTCGCGCCCATTCAATATGAGGACGCCGCTTACAAGCCCCCCTCCTTGGGTTCGCGCGAGAGCGCCCTCCTTGAGTTCTTCGGAACCAAGGACTTTGACGTCCAATTCCTCCGGCGGGACGTCGATTCACTCCTCCCCGTGCCTCCGGGCGAAGGTAAGGTCTCGCCTTTGTCCCGCTATTCCCTTCCTTTTTAATGGTTAGAAGTGTCGTTGCTTTCACAGGAGAGCGCGAGATCCCCCTACACCAACCCTTCAACGAGGCTCGCCCTACCGAGAGCCAATCTGTGAAAGACCCGCTGGCTCTCGCAAAGGCCGCAGCTCAAGCTTGTCGGGACAAGCCGGCCTCGCTTCCTTCGACTGGCGTCGGGAAGCGAAAGCCCGGCGCCCCTCTGCCCCCACCGATCAAGAGGCCCAAGATAACTGACGCTGAGAAGGGTAAAGCCGTTGTGGTGCCGCCCTCCCAACCTCTCGTTGCAGGCCGCTCTTTTGAAGAGATCTTGCAGGTCGTCAGCGAGATCGCGGCTACCAGGGGTTGCGCTAAGGCCCCTGCCGAGAACCCCCCGGCCCCTGGTGGAGCAGATGGCGAGGGAGCCGCTGCCGAGACCTCCGGCCAGTCTCCGCCTGGAGAGGTGCCGCGGGGCCACCGCAATTTTGGTCTCGGCATGAAGTGCCTGGACGCGGAAAACAAGCCGCTGCTTCAGTGGGACCCTGACATCAACAGGGTCTCAATCTCGTCTCTTCTGCCCAGCTGGGCGGAGCGAGATGAGGTCACCGGCGAGGCCTTCGCCTTGGGCTACTGCCTCTACAGCCGGGAGAACGCCAGCGTCTATGACAGGATGACCACCAGACTCCTGGCTTATGAATCCACCGGGCTCTGATGCGCGGGCTGGAGCTTGTGCATATGTGTGCTCGCCGGAGCATCACCATCGACCGCAACTTCGAGGATATGTTCAAGGCCAGGGAGGGCGCGGTGGCTGAGGCGGCTGCCTTGAAGAAGGAGCTAGAAGACGCCAAGCAGCAGCTGTCTTCGCGCCGGGCGGAAGAGGTAAGCGAGACCTTTCTCGGCACTCGCTCTCGCCACTACAGATTTCAACTTCATTCTTTTCCTCTCATGCTAACCTCTCGCTATACAGGATTCCGCTCAAGCCGCGGCGCTTCGCGCGGAGCTGGCCCGGGCACGATACGAGAGCGTCCTGTTGAGGGACCAGATCCTGCGCCTGGAGGCGAGTGCGCCCCCTCCACTGGACGAGAGGTTGAAGAGCCGCTATTACTCCGTCTACGATATCGACAAGCTCCTCCAGGCCAACGCGCAAGCTACCGTCAAGCTGACCTTGGAGACGCTGCGAGATGTCGGATGCTTGGACGGGAGGGGCAAGATCATTACCGCTCAACAGCTCGTCCCCTGGCTTTTCGAGCCTGTCCCGAAGCCCCCGGGCGCGCCTGATACCCCGCCCTCGGATGTCCCGAAATCCCCTCCCGCGGGTGGCGAGACATCCGGGGAGAGCTCAGGCGAGAGTTCCAGCGGGAGTTCAAGCGGGAGCTCTGAGGGGTACAGCTTGTCTCCCTGAGGGGGCCCCCTTTTTCTTTTCCTTTTGTTGTACTGAGCGAGAACGCTCTAGGTCTGTAACTAAATAAAATACATTGTAACTGTTACATTGTAAATGTTTTGTATCGTATTGTCCTTTTTATTACAAATGTGCTTGATACAATTGTTCTGGCCGAGTGCTTCTTAAGCACACTTCCGCCGAGGCCCTTAGCCTCCCTAGGGTAGTCTCCCTTAGTGATGGATAGGCGGGAACCTGCCGAAAGAGCCCAGGGCTTAGACGTTTCGCTTCCGCACTCTGCCGGATACCGTCTGCCGGGAACATTGCTCGTGGGCCCTTCGAGACGAGGTCATCCCCCTTTAGCTTGCGCGAACCGTTGAAAGCTGTCGCATAACGCTTCCCCCTGTCTGTCCAAGAATATTATTAGGAGCCTTCCCGCCGAGAACCTCCTTCAGCGAGATTTCCTTGGCGGGGATCTCCCCGCCGAGATCTATTCTGGCCGAGACCTCTACTATCTTTACCTCTTTCCATTTCGTGTTCCGGGTGCATTTCCTGCCTTGCTCAAACCAAACCTATCCCCCACAGGCGAGCCTTCGGACCTGTCAGCTAGATGAGAGCCTGCGCGGCGGGTCTACCTGGGGCCGAGCCGAGCTCGGGGTGCCGATGAAGTTCTCAAACCAAACTTATCCCCCACAGGCGAGCCTTCGGACCTGCCAGCTAGATGAGAGCCTGCGCAGCGGGTCTACCTGGGGCCGAGCCGAGCTCGGGGTGCCGATGAAGTTCTCAAACCAAACCTATCCCCCACAGGCGAGCCTTCGGACCTGCCAGCTAGATGAGAGCCTGCGCAGCGGGTCTACCTGGGGCCGAGCCGAGCTCGGGGTGCCGATGAAATTTTCTCAAACCAAACCTATCCCCCACAGGCGAGCCTTCGGACCTGCCAGCTAGATGAGAGCCTGCGCAGCGGGTCTACCTGGGGCCGAGCCGAGCTCGGGGTGTCGATGAAGTTTCCACAAACCAAACTTATCCCCCACAGGCGAGCCTTCGGACCTGCCAGCTAGATTAGAGCCTGTGCGGCGGGTCTACCTGTGCCGAGCCGAGCTCAGGGTGCCGATGAAGTTCTCAAACCAAACTTATCCCACACAGGCGAGCCTTCGGACCTGTCAGCTAGATGAGAGCCTGCGCAGCGGGTCTACCTGGGGCCGAGCCGAGCTCGGGGTGCCGATGAAGTTCTCAAACCAAACCTATCCCCCACAGGCGAGCCTTCGGACCTGCCAGCTAGATGAGAGCCTGCGCAGCGGGTCTACCTGGGGCCGAGCCGAGCTCGGGGTGCCGATGAAGTTTCCTCAAACCAAACCTATCCCCCACAGGCGAGCCTTCGGACCTGCCAGCTAGATGAGAGCCTGCGCAGCGGGTCTACCTGGGGCCGAGCCGAGCTCGGGGTGCCGATGAAGTTCTCAAACCAAACTTATCCCCCACAGACGAGCCTTCGGACCTGCCAGCTAGATGAGAGCCTGCGCAGCGGGTCTACCTGGGGCCGAGCCGAGCTCGGGGTGCCGATGAAGTTTCCTCAAACCAAACCTATCCCCCACAGGCGAGCCTTCGGACCTGCCAGCTAGATGAGAGCCTGCGCAGCGGCGGCTCGGCGTGCCGATGAAGTTCTCACAAACCAAACCTATCCCCCACAGACGAGCCTTCGGACCTGCCAGCTAGATGAGATCCTGCGCAGCGGGTCTACCTGGGGCCGAGCCGAGCTCGGGGTGCCGATGAAGTTTCCACAAACCAAACCTATCCCTACAGGCGAGCCTTCGGACCTGTCAGCTAGATGAGAGCATGCGCAGCGGGTCTACCTGGGGCCGAGCCGAGCTCGGGGTGCCGATGAAGTTCTCAAACCAAACATATCCCCCACAGGCGAGCCTTCGGACCTGCCAGCTAGATGAGAGCCTGCGCAGCGGGTCTACCTGGGGCCGAGCCGAGCTCGGGGTGCCGATGAAGTTCTCAAACCAAACCTATCCCCCACAGGCGAGCCTTTGGACCTGCCAGCTAGATGAGAGCCTGCGCAGCGGGTCTACCTGGTGCCGAGCCGAGCTCGGGGTGCCGATGAAGTTCTCAAACCAAACCTATCCCCCACAGGCGAGCCTTCGGACCTGTCAGCTAGATGAGAGCCTGCGCAGCGGGTCTACCTGGGGCCGAGCCGAGCTCGGGGTATTACAAAACACATAATTACGTCATATTATAAAAAATTTCACAATAGTTCAGAGAAAATCAAGTCAACTGATGTAGTATAATAAGTTTAATTTCGAGATACATAATTACATCCTTCTCATTTCATGGGTAGAAGCGTTTCAGGTCATCACCGCTCCAGGTGTGGCTTAAGGCTCTCCTCTCCACATCCTGGAGGTAGTAACGTCCTGTTCCAAGGGCTTCCTTCACTATGTACGGTCATTCCCAGTTCGGGTTGAGCTTGCCCACGGGAGCCGACCTTCCTGCCGCGTCAACCTTTCTCGACACCAGATCTCCTTCTGGTAAACTGCTTGACCCTGACATGCTTATCAAAATACTTGGTCATCCGCCGCTTGATCTCTTCTTGCCTGATAGCTGCCACGTCCCGCAGTTCTTCCACCATATCTAGAGAGAGGCGTTGCCCCTATTCATTCTGCAACCTCCAAGTCTCATCTTCTTCGCCCGCGGCTGCGACCCGCAGGGACCGAACCTCGAACTTCACTAGTAGGACTGCCTCACACCCATGATAAAGCTTGAAGGGGGTCTCACTGGTGGCCGTGTTCGGGGTCGTTCGCAAGGCCCATAGGACCGAGGGGAGCTGCTCCACCCAATTTTCCTTTAAGTTCTCCACCTTCTTTTTGAGCAGATTTACAATGATTTTGTTTGCCGCTTCCACCTGGCCGTTGCTCCGGGGGTGGTGGACAGAGGCAAATCTGAGGTCTATCCTCAATTGGGCGCAGAAGCTGATAAATTCTTCACTGGGAAACTGGGGGCCGTTATCTGTCACTATTGCTTGAGGCAGCCCGTGTCTGCATATGATCTCCCCCCAGATGAAGTTCCTTATGACTTGCGAGGTGACCTTGGCTAAGGCCTTAACCTCCAGCCACTTTGAGAAATAATCGACCATGACCAAGAGGAACCTCCTCTGTCCACTAGCCGGAGGGAAAGGTCCAACTAAATCCATCCCCCAGATGGCGAATGGCCACGGTGTCGTGATGCTTCGGAGTCTTTGAGCCGCCAAGAGCTGAAGGGGGGCGCAGAGCTGACACTTTTGACATCTCTTTGCAAACTCCGCGGTATCCTTCCTTAGGGTGGGCCAAAAGTACCCATGCCTGACCACCCTTGCCTCCAACATCCTCCCTCCAGAATGACTGCCGCACTCGCCCGAGTGTACCTCTCCCAAGATCCTTGGGATCTCTTCTTCGGTCACACATCTAGCTAGGAGCCCTGACAACATATTACGATGCAGGCCCCCTTCTATCATCAGGTAGTGAGCTGCCTTGCGCCTGAAGCTTTTCCCGTCCTTGATCCCCTCAGGAAGTTCACCGGTGGTTAGGAAGGTCACCAATGGGTCCACCCAC
Source organism: Platanthera guangdongensis (assembly GCA_039583875.1). Taxonomy (NCBI): domain Eukaryota; kingdom Viridiplantae; phylum Streptophyta; class Magnoliopsida; order Asparagales; family Orchidaceae; genus Platanthera; species Platanthera guangdongensis. The sequence goes on from CM077158.1 coordinate 13,505,548, forward strand.
GAGGGTCGTCGATCCACCACCATCAACTCTCCTTCCTCGATGGCCGGTCGAAATAGCTCCGTCAAGGTCCCTCCTCCTCGAGGTCCAAACTTAGTCAATCGATCGGCAGTTATACTTTCTTCCCTTGGAACATGCTGGATTGAGAATGACCGGAACCCACCGATGATCGCCCTTACCTTGGAGAGGTATTTTATGAGGGTAGGCTCCCGAGCTTCAAACTCTCCCCGGATCTGTGACGTTAATACCTTTGAATCAGTGAAGGCCTCCACATCCTGAATCTCAAGCTCCTTTGCCAAGCGAAGGCCGGCGATCACGGCCTCATACTCCGCTTGGTTGTTGGTTACTGGAAAATGGTAAGTCACCGCCTGCTCTATCGCGACTCCCTGGGGGCTGATCAGCACCACTCCTCCCCCGAGGGAATGTTTTCCCGAGGCCCCATCGACCATCATCTTCCACGCTTCCCGTGGCTGCTGCTCTCCCTCCTCGTCTTCAACAACATAATCTGCCAGGAAGTCCGCCACCGCTTGCGCCTTGATGGAGAGTCTCGGAACGAAAGAGATGTCGAACTCGCTTAGCTCAATAGACCACTTAGCAAGTCTCCCCGAGTGCTCTACTCCTTCGAAGATCTTGCGAAGAGGATGGTCGGTCACCACCTTAATCGAATGTGCTTGAAAGTACGGCCGGAGTTTCCTTGCAGAGATGACCAAGGCGTAAGCTAGCTTTTCGAGGATGGGGTAGCGGAGCTCTGCTTTCTTCAATATCCGGCTAACGTAGTAGATGGGCAGTTGCTTCTTTCCTTCTTCCCTTACTAGGACGGAGCTCACCGCCTCCGCTCCGACTCCAAGGTACAAGGTCATGTCCTCCCCTTCTTTTGGGCTCTGAAGCAGAGGAGCCTGAGAGAGCTGTCTCTTCAGCCCTTGGAAGGCTTCTTCACACTCAGCGGTCCACTCAAACCTTTGATTCCCTCTCAGCACCTTGAAGAACGAAGAACACTTGTCTCCTGACCTGGAGAGGAACCTGCTCAGCCCAGCCAGCTTGTCTGTCAAGCGCTGGACCTCCTTGGCATCGCGAGGTGATTCCAAATTCAAGATGGTCTTTACCTTTTCCGGGTTATGCTCCACCCCAGCCGGAGTCAAGAGGTGCCCAAGGAACTTCCTGTGGCTGGCCCCGAAGACACACTTCAAGGGGTTCAGCCTCATCTTGTATCTCCGCAGGGTGGCGAACGTCTCTTCTAGATCTTTTAGGTGCGAATCCACGCACTTGTTTTTGATCATTAGGTCGTCGACATAGACCTCCAAATTTCTTCCCCTCTAATCTCGGAAGACCCGATCCATCATGCGTTGGTAGGTAGCCCCTGCGTTCTTCAACCCAAAGGGCATCATTTTGTAACTGAAGCACCTCTCCCTCGTGATGAAGGAAACGTCCTTGACATCGGGAGGGTGCATCCGGATCTGGTGATAACCTGAAAAAGCATCCAAAAAGCTCATGATAGAAAAACCGACGGCTGAATCAACCAGCGCGTCGATCCGAGGCAGGGGGTAGCAATCCTTAGGGCACGATTTATTTAACAAAGAAAAGTCAATACACATTCTCCATTTACCACCCCCTTTTTTAACCATTACCACATTGGAGATCCAGCCTGGATACTGGATCTCTGAGATGAAGCCGGCCTCCAGGAGCTTCCTGACCTCTTCGCGGATGGGCTCCTCCAGCTTGGTGGCGATGGCTCTCATCTTTTGGCGTATGGGGCGAGTGCGGGGGTCCAGGTTCAGGCGATGGCAGGCCACGTCCGCGTCGATGCCCGGCATGTCTGCCGCGCTCCAAGCGAAGATGTCGATGTTGCTTTGAATGCAGGCCCGCACTCGCTCCCGGGCCTCGGGACTCAAGCCCCCGCTGACCCGCACCTTCTGCACCTGCCCTGCGCTGGTGAAGACCTCCATCTCCACCACTTCTTCGGTCGGTTCCAGCCGCGACTGCTCCCAGCCGACCCTTGCTTCTTCCTCCAGCTCCAGCTCTTCCCTTCCTACCTCCTCCTCGATCTCCATTGCCTCCTCCGGCCCCTCCTGCTGCTGCTCGACTTCCACGCCCCTCTGGGCCTCTTCCTCAGCTCCTCCTGCTTCTTGCTCTTCTACCTCCATCGCCCCTTCCGGGCTCTCCTGCTCCTCGTCCCCCTGGACCTCCTGCACATCTCCTCCCTGCTGCTCCTCAATCTCCTCTCCTCCGACTTCTTCTTCAGCTACCTCTCTCGCCTCCTCTAGGCTCGTCTCCTCTTCTCCGACAACCTCTTCATGTGCCGCCATCTCCATTTCCAACTCCTCTGCCTCTGTCATCCATGATATGGTGTTGACTGCCGTAACGTAGCACTGTCTCGCCACCTTCGGGTCCCCTCTTACCCTGACCTGCACCCCTCCATTGTTGAACTTGAGGCACTGATGAAACGAGGAGGGGACGCAGCGAAAGGCGCTGATGAGGGGGCGCCCAAAGATGGCGTTATAGCTGCTTGGGGCGTCCACGATCACGAACCTGCAGTTCCGTGACACGCCCCCAACTTCACGTGCAGCCCTACTCCCCCTTCCACTTCCTTCCTCTCTCCGGAGAACCCGAACAGCGGTCCATCCGAAGCCAAGATCCTCTTCCCTTCAACCCTCATCTCATCGAAGGCCTTCTTGAAGATGACATTCACCGAGCTCCCGTTGTCTACTAGTATCCTTGAGACCGTGAAATTCTCCACCGCCGTCTGGATCACCAGGGCGTCACAGAACGGATCTTCGTAGTCCGGCATGTCCGCTGACGAGAAGGTGATTTTTTCTTTCGGTGGGGGAGCCTGGGAGGTAGAGGCGACCCCCCTTCGGTACATGGTTTGCAGGCTCCCCTTGCGGGTTGCCTCAATCCCCACTCCTCCATGAATCACCCTGATTCCTCCCCGGTCCCCACGTCTACCCGGTCTTCACACCTATCTTCCACCTCCCCCTGCTGTACTTCTACGATCCTAACCGGCGGATCCTGCCTCCCTGCTCCTCTTGCTTCCCTCATTTCTAAGAACTCTGGGCAGGTGGCCGTTGCGTGACCTTCCTCCTGGTGGAAGTCGCAAAAGAGCAACGCCACCCTACCCCTTCTTCCTTCTTCTCCTCCTCTTCTCCCAGCTCCTCGAACTCCTCTCCTCGCTCCTCTTCCTCTGCCTACCTCCATGGCCTCTTGCGGCGGCGGGACTCGACCCCTTGGCTCCTGCCTCCATGCCTGTTGGTCGAACCTCCTGGGTTCCCGTAGATTATCTCTCCCCTGGTAGCCTCCTCCTTGGCCCTGGGGGCGACCCTCCTGGGGCCTCCAACCCAACCGGTTGTTCGGCACCCGGGCCCCCCATCCCTGCTGCTGCCCCTGCCTTCGGGGCTCTTCCCTCATCCTTTCTTCTCTCTGCTCCCTCTGCTCCTGCTTTCCCGCTGCAAGTTCCTTCACATCATCCTCCGCCAGCCTGGCTAACTTCCTGGCGAATGCTGGGTTTGCTCTCTCGAAGTCTATTTCCTTTGCCGCCCTCTCCATGAGCTCCTCAAAGGAGAGGGGGGCACTCTCTTCAACTCCATACTGAAGAATCCTGGCCTCAGCCCCAGGGTAAAGGCGAGCATCAACGCGTACCCTGGGACCTCCTGGACCAGGAGGATCTCTTCCTGAAACCGGTCGACATAGTGACCCAGTGTCTCATCCGGCTTCTGCCTCACCGCAAACAGGCACTCCGCCTCCTTCCTCTTCTTCGACGTTGAGAACCTCAACAGGAAACTTCTTCGCAGATCTTCAAAGCAGTAGATCGACCTTGCTGGCAACTGCTGGAACCAGTCCCGAGCCTTCTCCTTCAACGTGATGGCAAATAGCCGGCACTTGAAGGCATCCGTCATCTGCCTTATTGAAACGACATCTTCAAACCACTGCACGTGCTGTACAGGGTCATCCTTTCCCGAGTAGTAGGACATGTCAGGCTCCCGGAACCCCTCCGGTACCGGAGCTGAGATGATGAGCTCGCTGAATGGGCTCTCGCCTCCTGCCTGGCGAGAGGGCACGTCCCGCGGCCTCGGCTGGCTGGCCCGATCCGCGAGACCGTGCCCAGGGAAGAGCTCTCGCACTGCCGCCTCCCTCTCGCCCAGATCTGTCAAAGCCTCCTTGCCCGGGCGCTGGCTTGGGAAGAGCTCCCGCGCCGCCACGTCCCTTTCGCCAGCCTCCGCCGGGACCTCCTTCCCCGGGCGCTGTCCAGGGGCGTTCTCGCCCAAGAGCGGGACCTCCTCTATCGGAACCTGAGGGGTGGCCCACTCGCTTCGGGCTGAGAAGGTCAGGCTGATGGTCTGCATGACTTCTCGCCTGAAGTCATCCAGCATCTTCTTCGTCGCTTCCTCTCCCCGGGTGGGGAGCCTCCAGAACCAGACCCTTCACCTTCACCTCCAGCCATGGGACAAAACTCAAGGCTTTCTTGTATCGGCTGCCTTCCACGCTCACCGCACCAGAACTGTTGAAGCCAAAAATGACCTCAACGAGAGTTCAAAACAGGGGTGCAGCCAACACCTACTTCTCTCAAGCCTCAACCCTCGACTAGACGCGAAGGACCTAAGACTGACCCAAAGCCTCAGCAGGGAGGTCCCACCTCACACCCGGAAGATCTCTGAGAGCTTCCCCTCCAAAGCCAAAAGCTGGGCTAGGAGCTCCTCAGAAAGCACTGGAAGTTGGAAGATTATGAAAGCTTGCTTTCCAAAGAGCCCTTATGGGTCTATTTATAGCCTTTGCTGACCTGAGATTACTGAAATGCCCTTGGTTGATCTGTCAATAGCCAAATCCCGCGGTTTATCCTGAGGGTATAGGGGTAATTTCGCCTGAGGGTCATTAGGTCATTTTACCCAAGGCCCTGGGCCCCACTCGGCGAGAGCTCTGAGTCGAGAGCCTTCTGTCCAGAGCTCGGCGCAAGCGTTCTCGCCTGCTTATAGGCGAGAGCTCCTTTGAGATTGGAGCTTGGCGCAAGCGCAAGCGTTCCCGTGTTGGCTGCGTTCGACGATCTTGGCCTGTTGATTTCCGTTCGACGATTTGGCTGCGCCCGACGATCTGGGTTCGACGATCGTCGAGTGCAGGGCGCTTTGTAGGCGAGGGAGCTTGGCTCTAGCGCAAGCGTTCCCGCCTACTTGGGCGAGATCTTCTTTAGAGCGAGAACTCCTCTGGCTAGCCTAATTGTGACTGTTGCTGCCTCCTGGTCTGACTCAGCGAATATTGGGTTGTACAACAGGAGATGACCAAGCGGAGATCGTACACTTGAAAGAGTAATTGGGCAAAGAATTTGAAGTCAAGGATCTGAGGAAGTTGAAATACTTCTTGAGAATTGAAGTAGTGAGATCTCGTCGGGGGATCTTCATCTCTCAGAGAAAGTATACCCTTGACCTTCTAGAGGAAACTGGGATGCTCGGGTGTGCTCTCGTAGATACACCTATTGAGGCTAATCACAAGATTGATGTTGATACAAATAGAGAGAAAGTGGATGTTTCAAGGTACCAACGATTGGTTGGAAGACTCATATATTTATCTCATACTTGCCCTAATATTACGTGTGTTATGGGTGTCCTAAGTAGATTCAAGCACTCTCCCACAGTTTTCCATCAGCAGGCAGCATATCGGGTATTGAGATACCTCAAGAAGTCTCCAGGACGTGCGATTAGGTTCTCTGCAAAGCAACCTGTGGAAATTGAGGTGTTTACAGATGTCAATTGGGCCGGTAGTCAAGATGATAGAAAGTATACTACCGGATACTGCTCATTTGTGGGCAGAAACCTTGTATCGTGGAATAGCAAGAAACAGAATGTTGTGACTCGCTCAAGTGATGAAGCAGAATATAGGGCTATGTCGCAAAGAGTATGTGGGGGTTGTGGCTAATGACAATTCTCCAAGATATTGGTCTCCAGCTGAACAAACTAGTTACTATTTACTGCGACAACAAAGCTGTCATCAGTATTGCTCACAATCCGGTTCAACATGATAGGACGAAGCATGATGAAGTTGACAAACATTTCATCAAAGATCACCTAGACAAGGGAAATATATGTACTTCGTTCATGAATTCACATGACCAACTAGCCGACGTCTTCACCAAGGGGGTAAGCTATGACAACTTCATAAACAATGCAATCAAGTTGTGAATGATCGATATATATTCTCAACTTGAGGGGAGAGTTGAATATACGCGTTATACGCGTTTTAGTTTAAGTTTTACTTTTCCCGCTGCTTATTTCACATGATATGTCACGTGCGTTATGTCATATATATGTATATGTTTGGCCCGATTTAGGGCAACGCAGTATTATTTTTCCTCCGTTCTACTCACTTGTATCATATATTAAGTTCTCTTAGTGCATTTTTACACCATGACCTTCACTATACCTTGCGTCAGTCTCCCACTGTGATATAAACTTTAACATGTGAAGAACACTTTTTCTGTAATGGGTTGATGTGAGAGTGGGTCAATGTACCCTAGCGTGCGCTTATAACATTTTAGAACCTAATGCGTCCAACCCTAAACTGATTAGCTTCCAACAAAAACATAAAAAGTGAAAGCTCATTTAAAAGATCATTTTATAATTTAGTAAAAAGTAGGTCAGTCTTATATGACATCAAACAAGTAAATTCTATGAGTAATATTGTGCAATCCTTTGTATTTACCGCAGAATCCAAGCACACGTTATGACGTCCACTAAACATTGCTGCAAGCATTGAATAAGGCTCTCGCTGAGTAAGAGTATCAATAGTAGTTGAATACTTCTTCCCCCCTATGAACAATTAAGGAGAAAAATTAGAACCATACCAAAATAAATAAGAAAAACTGGTTTCGATGGGAGGAGAATAACACTATAGAATTAGTATAACAAGCAAGTATATACAGTACGACATAATTGATGCCAAATTGTAATTACATTCTAGAAAAGAGAGAATCAGGTTCTAGTACCATGGGCATGCACACATCTTAATTTGATAACACTAAAATGCCTACTTCGCCAACCACCAGACAAAAGAAACTAAATGATAGAAACAAAAGTAAAACAAATGTACAATGGAAAATACTGTGTTTGCCGTGTTAATATACACAATCCTGACACCTAAAGAGAAGTTGATGTCTAAGATTATGTCAGTGTACTGTTATAGCCAACTTCAGTGGTTTCTGCTGCATCAAAAGAAAAATATTCCTTTCTGATATTATAAAACGTGCAAAAAACTGGGAAAGATATACTCTGATAAGAAATAGAATGAAATTCCATCTTTTATAAATACCCAAAGTATTGATTAATGGTTGGAAGTGATAATACACAGAAGGATGAGAAAGAAAGACAACAAGGCAACATAAGCAATAGAAACAAAATTGTAGTTGATGGCAAATGCAACTGTTGGTACGAATGAATTGATGTAAACTATTTTGAAAAATTGGAGAGAAATGTTACGGGTTTGCAAAAAGCCAAGGCAGCTCAATAACACTCCATACACCGTAACAAGTCTCTCAAAGATCTAGTGAATCACATTAATAGCATAAAATTTGAAAACTGACATCCCACGTGTTACACTTGACTGCCAGCCAATTCAAATTAAGGCTTCATTTGTTTCGGCGGTGGCGGGTCGACCCGGCGGGTGGAAACGGAGTGTTCAAAATGGAGGGTGGAGGTGGCTGCTCCAAACGGAGCTTTTTGGGGCGTTTCTCAAGGCGGGCGGATGGAAACGGAGCAAACGCCGCCGGAGGTTCATTTGTTTACCCGCCTTCCGGCGGCGTTTGCCCAAAACGGAGCAGCGAAACGCCCAAACAAATAGAGCCTAAGGAGGACAATCCCAAACTCAGCGATTAGAATTTCATTGGGGAAGAAGCAATGGAGGAGGAATGTCGTGTTATGTGAAGTTGGATTTTCCTTTGTTTTATGGCAAGGAGGATTTGTTGGGGTTGCTCACATGTTGCTGACATTTTTTGCCAATCAATATTCCACCAAGTGGGTCTACTTGATCGATTTGACATCCCGTCACCTCATCGGATCCCCATAATTATGATGTGCAACTAGAGCGTTAGAAGCTCGATATGACTTGGGATGAGTTCAAGTACCATTGCACTATGAGATTCGAACCACCACTTAAACAATCCGAAAAGCAAATTCATGTCATTGAAGCGGATTGGATCGATTGACGACTATTTGGAGAAATTCCAAAATCTACTAGCCAGGGCCACCATTATCCTCTCGGAGCATCAAGTACCTTGTTACTGACATTCACGACGAAGTGCGTCTATGACGGGTCTACAAGCGGCGGGGACCGCATGCGGCAGAGACGGCGGGCAAAGCTCGAACCAATGAGTATGAACCGCCTATGGCGAGTGCGGAGGACAATTAATATTCAATTTATGTTTGGTTTTATGTTATGTTATTTTGTTATTTTTGTTATTGGCACCCCTGCTCTATAAGAGGGGTTGGTTTGGACTGTGGTGTTTATCTTGGTTGTGTTATGAAAAAGAAGGTTGCTCCCTTGTTTCCTCTCTAACCCTAATCCGCTTCTTCTTTCCCTCTCCATATCGGCTCTCCCTCTAGTCTGGATCTCTTCTTGTAAGGTAATATTTGGTCCGACCTATCGGACCGCCCGCTACTGAAGCCATCGGTGTCCCTCCCTACCTCCGTTTCGCTGCTGCAATCGGTGTTGTTGTTCGCGTACGTGACAGGACACGCGAGGGCTCCGTCGTTTCCGCGCGATTAGCACAGTCGTGCCGACCAATGTTGTTGTTCGTTCCCACGACAGGAAGCGCGAGGCTCCGCCGATCGCCCATGCCGCTTCTTGTCGCCGATCCGCCGAGGAGTCCCACCGATCAGCAAACTCCGTTCAATCCGCCCTCGCCCGGGCCGGAACTCCTCTTGCCGCCAATCCTCCTGCTCCGCTTCTGCGACATCCGTCATGTGCCTTCCTCCCTTCCATGGCTCCCCTGACCACTCGCGCCCACTCTGACGCTTTCACCGCCGAGGGCCACGACGACATTGTCCAGCATCACCTCGACGGCCATGACACTCGGTATCCCTCCATCCAAGCCACGTTGCAGGCCATCCTTGCGCGCCTGGACGCCCGCCCCGCCTCGCCCGCGTTTGCCACCACAGGATGATGCGCCTCCTCTGCCGACAGAGGCTCGCTGCTCGGCAGACCTCCTCAGCCTGCAACCGTCGTACCCCTAGCGGGTCGCTCGGCCCTCGCTCTCGACATTCCGCATTTTTCCGGCTCCGGCCCCAAGGGGTGGATCGCCAAGGAAAAACAATACTTCGACCTCCCCCTCACACCCGAGGCGGACATGGTCGGCACTGTTGTGGTCGGCCTTGACGGATCCGCTCTCCATTGGGCACGAAGGTTGCGCCAATCCCAGCCCTACATCTCCTGGGGGGAACTGAAACAGGAAATGGTCCAACGGTACAAGCCCCGCTACGCCGATTTCGTCATCGAGCGTCTTTGTAGTATCCGCCAGTCAACCGGCCTTGATGCCTACATCGACGAGTTCGTCGCCCTGGTGACACATGTTCCCAGCCTTCTGTCGGACCATTACTTGTGCTTCTTCATGCAAGGCCTCCTTCCTTCGATCCGTTCTCGGCTCTGCAACCACCATCCGCGGACAGTCTCTGAAGAGCTCAATCTAGCGCGTGTCGTGGAGGCGAATCTCTTTGCCCGGTCGTCGGCCAGCACCAGGCCTCCTCCTCGGCCACCGCCGCCGCGGGACTTCAGTCCGCGGCCATCTCCCACGGGAGGCCTTGCCCGGGCCGCACCCCGACCACCCACCGCCTATCCGGCGGGGACTACAACAAGCTCAGGAAAAAGGGGCTCTGCTTCAGGTGTCGGCAACCTTATTCTCTGAATCACGAGTCCACCATGAAGGAATGGCATGCAATCATTGGGGACCTTGGGCCCGAAATCACATTGGAGGACTTTGAGGTGCTTGAGATCACCGACGAGTCGTAACCCCGAAGGCGGACGGAGCCTCCTTCAACCGCTTGGATCTACCCTGCTTCTCGGTGGGCAGCCTCACCGGGCCTCGGACGATGAAGTTGGTCGGCCTCGTCCAGGGGCACCCCGTTCTCATCATGATCGACAGCGGCGCCAGCCACAATTTCATTTCTCACTGTTTGGTACGGCAACTCGCCATCCCATGCACACCATCGTCGGACTTCACTGTCTGTTTGGGAGACGACCGCCAACGTCCGACCGTGGGCTCGTGCACCGCCGTGTAGGTGGCCTTGGGTCTTTGTTCAGTTACGGCAGATTTCTACGTATTCGAGTTGGGTGGCGTTGACATCATCCTGAGCGTGGCATGGCTAGCGACGCTGGGCGACGTTCGGGTCAACTGAGATGAGATGTCTATGCAGTTCCTATGGGAGGGGTCACCCTGCCACCTTGTCGGCGACTTCTCTCTTCTCTGCACACTGGTTTCCTTTCGTGCAATCCAACGCGCTATCGAAGTGGCATTCTCAGTGTGGCTTTGGCAACTACGGGCTGAGCCAACGACTTCTCCGGTGCTCCCTCCCAACCTTTGTTTGTCTCCTCGAGGAGTTCTCCGACGTGTTTACGGCGGCACCCACAGGCTTGCCCCCGATGTGGTCCACTGACTATGTCATTTTGTTGCAGCCCCACACTTCGTCCGTTTCAGTCCGACATTACCGATATGGGCATGTCCAGAAGGATGAGATCGAACACTTGGTGCGGGAGATGCTCATGGGCGGCCTCATCTGCCCCAGTGCGAGCCCATTCACCAGCCCGGTACTCCTCGTGCGTAAGAAGGACGGGATTTGGCGCTTCTGTGTCGACTACAGGGAGTTGAACAAGGTCACGGTCCAGACAAATATCTCATTCCAGTCATCTAAGAGCTGTTGTACGAGCTCCAAGACGCTGCCTTTTTCACGAAGCTCGACCTCAGGGCGGGGTACCACCAAATCCGGGTTCGGTCGGAGGATGTGCCAAAGACAGCATTTCGGACACATGATGGGCACTACGAGTTCCTGGTCATGCCCTTCGGGCTGACCAATGCACCGACCACCTTCCAAGCCACCATGAACAACATCTTCTGAGCGGTACTCCGTCAACACGTCCTTGTTTTTTTTTGATGAGATTTTGGTGCATAGCTCATCCTGGCAGAAGCACTTATGTCATGTTCGCCGCACACTCGAGACGATCCGTCGACATCATCTTGCCCTCCACCATAAGAAGTGCTTGTTTGGTGTGACCCCGGTCAGCTATTTGGGCCACACGATCCCGGTGCAGGGCGTGGCCTTGGACGACGACAAAATCCAGGCGGTTCTACACTGGTCGACTCCCACCTCCCTTTGGGACGTCCACGGCTTTTTGGGCCTCACCAGTTACTATCGGTGTTTCATTCGAGAGTACGGCATCTTGGCTCGGCCCCTCACACAGCTACTCAAATCTTCCGATGATGGGCCTTTTTCGTGGACCCCAGCAGCTCTGTCTGCCTTCACCGCCCTTAAGGCGGCTCCTGTGAATGGCCCAGTTCTGGTCATGCCCGACTTCAATCAACACTTCATTGTGTAGTGTGATGCCTCGGGCACCGGGGTGGGTGCGCTACACATGCAAGGCAGCTGCCCCATCGCGTACTACAGTCGGGCATTCTCCACCACCGTCCGGAGCCGTTCGGCGTATGAGAACGAGCTCATGACACTTGTCCTAGCAGTGCAGCATTGGCAGTCATACCTCTTGGGCCGCCCCTTCAACGTCCGCACCGATCGTCATAGCTTGCGGTATCTCCTTCAGTAGAAGATCGTCACGTCGGCACAACAGCTTTGGGTGGCAAAGCTCCTGGGGTACGACTTCTCCATCGAGTTCCGCCCGGACCGCACCAACAGAACGACGGACGCTCTCTCGCGACAAGTGCACTCCCCGGAACTCCGGGCCATTTCCCGCCCGATTTGGGAGGATTATGCAGAGATTCAGCACGGCGTGGAGATCGACCCACACCTGGCTGCCATTCAAACGGCCCTCATCGCCGACCGGAAGGGCCACCCTCCTTACTCTTTGGTGGGCGACCGACTCTTCTACCGGGGTCACTTAGTGTTGTCCGCGACCTCAGCTCTCATTCCGCGCCTCATTGCAGAGTTCCATGTTACTCCAATCGGGGGCCACGTCGGGGCTTTCCGCACCTACCGGCGTTTGGCGGCTTCGATGTACTGGTCGCACATGTTCAAGTAAATTAAAGTTCACATGGTCGCCTGTCTTCCATGCCAAAAGGCAAAGTACGAGGCAATGTTTGCGGGCGGGTTACTTCAGCCCCTGTTGATCCCGGATCGCATTTGGGAGGACATTGCGATGGATTTCATCACACGCCTTCCCCGATCCAACGGGTTCGACTCCATCTTCGTCGTGGTGGACCGGCTCTCCAAGTACACGCACTTCATTCCCCTCCGACACTCGTACACGGTCGCGGGAGTTGTCGACAGTTTCATCGTCGGAATCGTGCGCCTCAATGGGTTTCCGCGGTTGATTGTGAGCGATCACGATCCCCTCTTTCTGAGCAGTTTTTGGACATCCTTGTTCCGCCTTCAGGGCACACACCTCCGCATGAGCTCTGTCTACCATCTGCAGACGGATGGCCAATCTGAAGCCCTCAATCGTTGTTTGGAGACTTACCTTTGTTGTTTCATTGGCGAGAGACCGAGCACGTGGGCCAAATGATTGGGTTGGACTAAGTACTCGTATAACACCGTCTACCACCATGCAGCTGGTACGACTCCATTTGAGTCTTTTTATGGCCGACCACCATCCGGATGTCGTGCGGCACCTACCTGGGGAGTGCCTCGTGACGAGTTTGGAAACTCACCTCCAAGATTGGGACATCATTCTGGGCAGTCTCAATCACCACCTTTGTCGGGCCCAGGCGAAAATGACATCTTTCGCCAACCACAAACGACGGGACCTCTCCTTTCAAGTCGGCTAGAGGGTCTTCATCAAGCTCAATCCTTACCGCCAACTCACGGCCGCCAAGTGCCCCTGCCCGAAACTCACGTCGCGTTTCTTTGGGTCATTCGCCGTCGTAGCCCCGAATGGCGTCGTCACCTCCAAGCTCCAACTGCCCAAAGGGAGCTGGATCCGTCCGATCTTCCACGTCTCTCAGCTTCGCCGCGTCATTGGCGACCATCTGACACTAGACCACATTCCGGCCGATCTTGACTATTCTGACTCAGCCCCCATATATCCAGACAGCATTCTAGACCGTCGTCACCACCTTCCCGGAGACACGGCCCCAGAGGAGATTCTTGTGGCATGGCGTCATCGCCCCCCGTCTGAGGCCACGTGGCTACTACGAGATGATTTTTGCCGTCAATTTTCCGACTTCTGTCTTGAGGACAAGACAAATTTTTTAGATGGCGGCATTGTTACGAACATTCACGACGAGGTGCGTCCATGGCTGGTCTACAAGCGGCGAGGACCGCATGCGGCAGAGACGGCGGGCGAAGCTTGGACCAATGAGGATGAACCGCCTATGGCGAGCATGGAGGACAATTAATATTCATTTTATATTTTGTTTTATGTTATGTAATTTTGTTATTTTTGTTATTGGCACCCCTCCTTTATAAGAAGGGCTGGTTTGGACTTGTGATGTTTATCTTGGTTGTGTTATGAAAAAGAGGGATGCTCCCTTGTTTCCTCTCTAACCATAATCCCCTTCTTCTCTCCCTCTCTTTGTCGGCTCTCCCTCTAATCTGGATCTCTTCTCGTATGGTAATATAGCAACTTTACTATCGATCTCCATGATAGATTGTGCCTTGAAAATGAGAAATTTAAATCACCACCAGGCCTCATTATGGTCATGAGTTTGGCCCGCATTTGCAAGAAGAGACTGCACACAGACAACTTGTTCGAAGGGAGGAGAGGGTGGTCAACAAACCAAGGGGAGGGCCTCCTGCCTACCTTTTGGGTGGAGTACACGCGACACAAAAAGAAGGATATTGTCAAAACATCACTCAATAGAGGAAATGGGTGACCGAAGGACAAAGGACCTATGTTTCAACTGCAAAAAGTTGATTCATAAATCTCCATTCATGTTATCACAGGGTCCACCATGCCTACACCATGCAAATGATGGCAGGGATGACCAACATAGACATTTAAGCTTTGGTAAATTCAATATGCACACATAATTTCATTAGGAAGCGTGTTGCTAGGGAGTTGAAACTTCCCATGAGACTTTGTGCAACCATGCATATGACAATTGCCAAGGAGGAGGTGCGTAGTCCAAGAATATGTGAGTGGTGATGATTCGGATTGGGAAGGAAAAATTGTATTGACTTGTATGTGGCACCGTTCGAGGATTCAATGTTTGTGCTCGAGGTAAAATGTGTTACAGATCTTCCCATAGTATGTCAGTAACATGTTGGAAGGGTGGCCAGAGATAGATAGGCGGTGGAGATGTTGGAGAAACAAGGGAGTCATCTAAACGGGGGCCAAGCTCAACCTACAAAACGTGATGAGGGAGCCAGGATCAACCTCACAATGAGGGAACTAAGGAGAGGAAGATGAGGTTTTTCGTGCCTCCCACATCCATGGCTCCACTAGTGTGATCCATCGCGGGAGCACATAACAAACTGGTAATAGATCCATCCACCAGCATGGAGGCGAATTCATGCAAATTCACCCCCTAATTGATGGATTGTCAGTGTCGGGTCCAGTGGAATCTCCTCCTGAGGCACGAGCGGCGGCTAGTTCGAAACGGGGAACACTGGACTACTAGGCACGGATGCCATCCAACAAAAGTTGATTGAAACCCAATGTGGCATTAATGACGATGAGTGCCCCTGAACTACACAATTAAGACATAGATCAAACCGGCATTCCCTTTCCGCAAGCTCTCATCAGTAGGACACGACTCGAAGCAGAAAGAATGAACAATATGGATAGTAGGGCGATGGGTGTGGGAACCCCCGCCACCTCAACAAGATAGATTGGGACTCCCACAAGAGGTAAAGATGGATTTCCCGACCTTCGATAGCAGAGAGGACACAATCATTTGGTTAAAATGTTCTGGGTAATTTTTTGCAAACCAACACAAATTGTGGCGCGATTGGGTGGCCCCCATTTGATTGGGTCCAAACATGATATGTGAGGATTTTAAGCACTACTATAACATGTGTTTTGGACGCCCTCTTCAAAGGAATTCTCTTGGTGATTTAATTCAACTATGACGGACTGGAAGCAATGTTTTAAATGTCCTCCAACATGTCGGACGACATATCGACATGAGTTTCAAAATATTGTTCGGTGTCATTTTATGTTATTATAGCAGCATACATGCTTAAATAACTTCTATAGTTCCATGCATTACATTATAGATATTTAAATCAAAGAATTATTGTTCATGTGTTAGTCTTTGTTAGTATTGGGTAGTTCATTGCGTTACTTATATACATTTTTATTCTCATGTATTCTTCAACTCTTATTTATAGGAGATGTTAGTATGTTACTATTGATTAATTAACGAGTCTTTTACTCAACATAGTATCAGAGTGAAAAAAATCTTGATCTTGTCGATCATAGTAACAATGAGTATTTGCACTCAACTAACCGCTAATCCTTCTGATCTTGGCAATCATAGTAACCGGTTATGGTAACAATGAGTCTTTGCACTCGACTAACTGTCGCTCATCCTGATCTTGTTGTCGTCGCCTCCCGAGCTCCTCCATCGCCCGATCCACCCTTCTCGCCCGATCCGCCCCTTTCTCGATCTTATGTTGATCAGTACAGTTGGGCGCCGGATTCTTCGGGATGAGTGTTTATGTTACATGCTGAAATAAAATCATCTTGTTTTTTTAATAAAATGTGGCAGGAAGGGGGTATTTTACTACTTTTGTCTTTCCTAGTTTTGTTATAAATAGTGAGGGAGGCCCGAGGGGTATGCGTTTATGTTCTATTGTTTGATACTCTTCTCTTCCGGGGTGTTGACTTAAGAAGGAGACGCTTTGTTCAGAGGAAACTTCCTCTTGAGATCAATCATACCTAGCTATTGTTCTTTTTCATGTTGGATAATTGGATCTTAGCTTCTTTTATCTTTGCTTAATATTTGTGACTCATTCTAGAAATTACATCTTGTGATCACGGTGATTGTTAGATTGATCGCAACAAGGGTATTAGACATCGATCTTGGCTATTTTCATCATGTCGGTGGCGTAGAATACTTCGTCTAAGGATTTACAAACTGAGGTAGATTTACTCAAACAACCCCAGGAAGCTATGGCAAAAACAATCCAATCTTTATCTGATCAACACTGTCGGACTTTGGAGGATGTAAGAGATCTGGTCTCTGAGTTTTGATGTCCAATCTTCGAATGTTATTGGATCCTCATCGTCTATTGAGGCACGCGGTGCATCTTTGTCCCCCTAAACCTTTGATCAGATTGCACTCATTGATTTTCCCGGATCCTTTGGTGATTCGGTGACGGAATGGATCTACAAGAGTGAGTGATTTTTCGAGATTGACAGTACATCCACGGACATGAAGGTAAAAATTGCTTATATACATTTGGAAGGAAAAGCTTTGTTTTGGCACCAAGCATATATGAAGTCTCAATTGACGTGTCAATGGACTAGTTGGACGGAATACACTGAAGTAGAGTTGAATCGTTTCGGCTCAATTCTCTTCGATGATCCAATGAGCGAATTGAAGAACCTGAGACAGAAGACATCGATTCAGTATTATTTGGATGAAATTGACATACTACTACATCGTGGTACCATTTCGAAAGAGCATGCAGTGAGTTTTTGTCTAGTAGGATTGAAAGAGGAAATTGAATTTGTTGTCCGCGTGTTCCAGCCCAAAACATTGCAGGAGGTATTTCATTTGATGAGGATTCAAGAACACAAGGTTGCAATTGGCCAGCGGAAACATTTAGTTAAGCTTTCCGACAGCGTCCAGCGGCTTGACAAAGTTCATATGCCAAT
Organism: Platanthera guangdongensis; assembly: GCA_039583875.1. NCBI lineage: Eukaryota > Viridiplantae > Streptophyta > Magnoliopsida > Asparagales > Orchidaceae > Platanthera > Platanthera guangdongensis. The sequence continues at coordinate 13,522,501 of CM077158.1, forward strand.
CCGTTCTACCTTCGCAGGTTCTACAACTCCAGCACAGGGTACTAACAATTCCCAACTACGAGATTGTTCTCAACTGAGATAGACGAGAAACAAAGCAAGGGTCTATGTTTTGGCGTTCTAAACGCTATACTCTTGGTCATTGTTGTTTAGCAAGGCGCCAGTCATATACTTTGGAGCTCATTAATGATAGAGATGACGACGGGAAGGAGGATTTGGAGGTTCCAGAAGATCTACCTATTATTGATGTCCATGTGTTGTTTGGAATTACTCATTTCTATACTATGAGGGTCACAACTTCTTATCATGGAGAGTCTATCAATATCTTTCATTAATTCAGGAAGCACGCATAATTTCCTAGATGCAAACGCAACAGCGAGACTGCAATGCAAAATGGTTTTTATTCCCACATTTGATGTTGCGGTAACTGATGGATAGAGATCTTTTAGTGCACATAGGTGGAGACATTCCGCTGGAAAATGCAGGGAGTGGTATTCACTTCCGAAATGTTAGTGTTGTTATTGGGGTTGTGAAGTCGTTCAAGGAGTGCAAAGGTTAATAACTGATGCAACCTGAATTACATCGTTATTTATCTTTATCGCATTTTATTAAATAATATGTAGCACATTTCGTTGTGCAAGTTGTCCTTTATTTTCATGTATTGGTGTGTTTTGTATCGCGTCATGTGTACGACTTATTGGTGTGACCGACCAATAAGATCTTAAATAAATTGGTCAGTCAAATTAGGACTGACGTTAATTTGGACAAGCAAGAAATGAAATTATTAAATAATATTAAATCTGAAATTAATATTTTAAAGTAATAATTTTATTTAATATTAATTTCAGATTTAGGCATCAAATCTTTTGGTTTCGAATAGGTATTTGAAACAAACAGCAAGCCCAATTAAAACTCCATTTAAAACCTCTTGGAAACCAACAGCCGGCCCCTTTCAATGCCACCAATTCCATCTTTTCAAGTTTGAAATTCTTCTCATTTTATATCTTAAAAGCTCCAATTTCCATCTTTTCAAGTTTGAAATTCTTCTCATTTTATATCTTAGAAGCTCCAATTAAATATTTAAACCGCCTAAATTTTTATTTGGGTAAGCCGCCTCCTACACGGGAAGGGAGACGGGATAGAATCGAGAAACAAAGAAACTTCCTATGTTTCTCAGTAATGCCTGTGATAGCCCCTCCAAAACGCCTCCTCGCCGCTAGTCGACCAACGGCCCCTGCCAGCCGTCGCCGCATGAGGGCTCCCGCTCTGGAGACCCCTCCTACCGTTGTTGGACTTGTCGGCGAGGCCAGTTCCTTCAGCCCCTCAATTTTCCGTCACCAACTGCCGCAGGAACACGTTTCCTACTCTGCATCCACCACCAGATTCCTTTCTAGGTGGTCTCAGACCGCGAATCTTCCCTGACCGCTGGCTTCAGGCCCCCTTCTTGACATTTGGTCCTCAGTTGTACTTTGTCAAGCCGATAACTCCCTTCCAGAGCCCCCTCCTCTGTCCAGAACCGAACCAAGAGGACTCCGCCACTTTTCTCCATTCTACACAGCAGGGACTCACTGTTGCGCTCGATGTTGGTAAATGTTAACAGTAAATCTCTCACCTCATTTCACATTTTGTTCACTCTTAGTCCATTTTCATGAATGCATGTGAACGTTAATAATTTCGGAGCTTGTTTGCCAAAACTAGTCTTAGTCCTATTTGTCGTTAATTTGCTTATATTATTGTCTCTCTCTCGCGCGTGCTTGGGAAACTTGGGGATGAGTTATTAATATTGTCATATACGGTCAAGTGTTAGTCGCTTGTACGGGTTTACAAACCCTTGGTTTAATTATCGCGTGTTAGCACCCGAGTCATCGGAGATTTACCGCAAAATTTTAAAAAGGAACACAAAATTATCTTTTTAAATCAATTTCAAATTTCGGTAAGTATCAATAACCTTCGAGGTCGTTCATTGAAACTTTCAGAATTTAAAAACGGAATTCACAAGTCAAGGGAAAAAGATTTCCTTGAGAGGTTCCAAGAAATTGGTAGGCACTTTAGTGAAGAGTAATTCGACAAAGAAATGTTGGATTCATGAGTAATTCGACAGTCATGGCCCTTTTGCACCCCCGGTAGTGCTAGTGAAGAAGAACGATGGGACATGGAGCCTATGTGTGGATTATTGTTAGCTGAATTTTCTTACCATTAAATATAAATTTTGTATTCCCATATTTGAAGAGTTGATTGAAGAATTAACGGGTGTTGTTTTCTTCCAAGTTGGATCTCAGGGTGGGCTTTCATCAAGTAAGGATGGCGGAGGAGGATGTCTACAAAACAACATTTCGTACGCACCAAGGATATTATGAGTTTCTTGTAATGTCGTTTGGACTTGCAAACGCTCCATCAACTTTCCAAGGGCTGATGAACGCAGTTTTTCAGGATCAATGGAGACAATTCATTCTAGTCTACTCTAACCTAGGAAGCACCGGTATGGGTACGAGTACCGGGTACGATACATATTTGGTACGACGGTACGGCAAAATTTGAAAAACAGGGATACGAGTACGTCACGATACGTTATAATATATATATATATATATATATATATATATATATATATATCACAAGTGCAATAAATAGTTCTCAAAACATCGAAACATTAACTTGAAGTACAAGTCCACAAATCAATGCAATACAACATGAAATTTTCAAATATTAAGCATTCGTAAATATTGCAAAATTTAACATCTTATATGTTTAACCAAAAAGATAAAATTAAACTTAAGTTTACTCATCAGTCATTTTTTTTCTTCTTCATTATTGGAGATCAACATGTTCAATCTCTGGTTAGTCTAAAGACAAGTTAGTTGTTTTGTTAATAACTTGCGTCGTATCAACGCGTTCAATACACATACTTGTAGCATAAACGTACCAGTATCAGAAACATACTCGGTATAGAGGCAACTTAATTTGACGTATCAACATTTCCTAGCATAGAAACCAACTTTTGTTTACTCTACAAAAACAAACTTCTATCACAATATGCAGAATGATGTGCTAAGTCCAAGTGTGTCCACATATGTGTATCCGTCGAGTATCGGGTGTGTACCGGTACCGGATACGTATCTGGTATAGGTACACTACCTTCGGGGAAGTATTTGTGCTTCAGCCTCTAACGATATACTCATTTTTAGCAAAACTTGGCAAAAACATCTTATGCACCTCAGGTATACTCTGAAAGTATTACAAAAACAGACTTTGTTTTTTAAAAGGAGTAAACGTTTTTTTTGGAATGAAGGAGGTGCAAATATCTGGGACGTCCTCTCACAGAAGGGGGTGGCTACGAATCCGTAGAAGGTGCATCATATGTTGTATTGGCCTTCTCCAAAGAATTTGAAGCAGCTGCACGGGTTTTGGGATTAACGGGTATTATCGCAGATTTATTAAGGGTTATGGCCTACTTGCTCGACCCCGTACCGATCTCTAGAAGTTGAAGGTTTAGGAGTGGGAAGGGGGAACAGAGGAGGATTTTAGTAAATTGAAGGAAGCTGTATCACAACCTCCCATTCTTAAGATGCCAAATTTTCAGAAGACTTTTGTCGTGGAGACAGATGCAGATGATGTTGGAGTGGGAATTGTCCTCATTCAAGAGGGACATCCTTTGGATTTTTTTAGAAAATCTTTGAGTAAGAAGAATGCTCGGTATTCTACTTATGAGAAAGAGCTTCTTTCCATTGTACTAGTGGTACAAAAGTGGCACCATTACCTTATGGGGGTTCATTTTGTGATCAAAACAGACCATCAGAGTCTGAAGTTTCTGTTGGATAAAATGTTAGCCACACCCAATCAACAAAAAATTATGGCCAAATTAATGGGTTTCGGTTATACAATCGTTTATCAAAAAGGAAAGGAAAATTTCTATGCAGACGCATGGAAGTAAATTTGTTGGAATTAAACTAGAGGATAGTTCTTTCCTCAGACATTTTAAATCAGGTGAAGGAATCTTGGCATTTGGACGATCAGTTGCAGAAACTTATCAAAGAAAAGGAACAAAATCATTTACACAAACCGAAGAACACACTTGGTCTCAAGGCATTCTTAAACAGAAAGGAAAGATGGTGGTTGGCAATGTGGATTCTGTCAAACTTAAGCTGATACAGCTATATTATGATGGTGTGTTGGGAGGGCATTCGGGTATTCAACTACTTATAATGCCTGAAGAAAATGTTTTTTTTGGAAGAATCTGGAGCACAACATCTACAGGTACATTCAGAATTGTTTGGTATGCCAAAAATGCAAGTCAGATCATCAGAAACCTAAAGGGGTTACTTCATCCCTTGCCTATACCTGAGAGAATATGGTGGGAAATCTTTATGAATTTTATAGAAGGTTTACCTAAAAGCAATAACAAATCCACAATTTTGTTTTTGTCGACCGCCGTAGTAAACAAGCACATTTCATCGCAATTTCTCATCCTTACACTGCCGAAGTTGTTGCTCAAGCTTTTTTGGATTATGTATTTCATTTGCATGGTCTGCCAACTACCATTATAAGCGACAGAGACACATTTTTCTTAGCCAATTCCGACAAGATCTTTTCAGAGTTTTGGAGGTTCAATTGAACATGTCTACAACGTATTATCCACAGTCAGACAGACATATGGAGGTTGTAAATTGTTGCGTAAAAAGCTATTTACGTTGCATGTGTTCTGAACGACATCTCAACTGGGCGTTTTTGGCTTCCGTTTGTGGAATGGTGGTATAATACCACTTTTTAGAGCGCTATTAGAATTGACTCTCTATGAAGTCGTTTACGGGCAAGAGCCAGCTTTACACTGTCCAAATGTGGTATATACTTCCCTGGTGCAAGACGTTGATCGCTCGTTGGTGGCAAGAAAAAGGGTAATATCTATTCTCAAGTTCAATCTTAGCCAAGCCCAAAATAGGATGAAGATCGTGGCCAACAAGAAGAGACTGGAAACAGAATTAGAGGTGGGTTCATGGGCATTTGTGCGCCTCCAACCTTACAAACAAGTTAGCATGCTAGGTAATGGGTTTCATAAGCTTGCACCCAGATATTTTGGTCCCTTCAAAGTGTTGGAAAGGTGGGCACCGTGGCGTAGAAGCTGGAGTTACCTAAATCCGCAAAAATACATCACATTTTCAACATATCTCAGCTCTGAGAATATCATGGTGAGGCACCTGTTGATTACATTCCTTTACTGATGACTGTGAATAGAGAGGGAAATTTGTTCATTGAACCTGTGGCTGTATTGGAGCGCCGCATTGACCCTCGGTAAGACAGAGTGGTAACCCAACTTTTAATCCAACAGGCTAACAGTTCACCTGAAGGTGCAATTTGGGAAGATTTGTTGGTGCTACAACAGCAATATCCTCAGTTTATTCTTCTATTGTTTGATACTCTTTTCTTCTTGAATGCTGACTTAAGAAGGAGATGCTATTGATCTGTTCAAAGGAGACTTCCTCTTAGGATCAATCATACCTAGCTGGCTAGCTACTAATCGTTTTCATGTTGGATAATCGGATCTGAGCTTCTTCTCTCTTTGCTTGAAATCTGTGGCTGATTCTGGGAATTACATCTTGTAATCACGGTGATTGTTAGATTGATCGCAACAGTTTAACACTCTCTGCTAGGATCAACAGATCTCACTCGTGATTTCATGCTTTAGAACAAATCCACATAATACTCGCTCGCCCAATTTCGTTCTCAAAGAGTCAAAGAAAACAAACAAGATAAAAAACTCCAAAAAGAAATACTCCATGGAGAGAACTTGACCTATGTTGAGGAGGATCGGAGACGGAGAACTTGGAGAGCTCGATGCCATCGCTGCTATCCACCCTTCGCGGAGGTTATACCGACGAGGAGAAGAACGGCGAGCAGACAACGAGTATTATGGGAGAGAGTGGTGAGACCGCTGCAAATAGAGTATGTTTGGTAAATCAGGATCCTCTCCACTTAAATGGAGGGGATCCATTTCACGGTCTACATTGATTTCACTTAGATCCGACGGGCTCATCATTTCTCATATTTTTTAAATTTTTTACTCAAAAAAAACTCCACAAGATTTTCTTCAGCCTTATCTTATCCATTAGATGCTGAAATGAACCCTCTTCATTTCAAGTGAAATGGAGAGAATCCGGATCCATATTTGGTGTTGTAGTTTTAGTTCGGATAAATTGGAAGTAAATATAAATTTAGTTTAAAAAATATCATAATACATTTATTTATATACGATAACTAAATTATAATAATTGGTAAAACCCGGATACTGGTTAACTGAGTTCAGACTTGGAGGGAACAGTTCAAGTTATTTTGTCTGTCGTCGGGTGTTTGGAGAAGGTTGTTTCGAGCTTGGATTCGACCCGTGTTGGTTAAATAAAGATCATACTCTCACTAGCGGGCAGGTCCGAAGGCTCATTCGGTGGCAGAACGTGAAAAGAAAAGGATGTTAAAATTTTAGCCTCTAGCAGACCCGCTGATCAGGCTCTCACTAGCTGACAGGTCTGAAGGCTCACTCGGTGACAGAATATGGAAAGAAAAAGATGTTGAAATTTTGGCTCCGAGCGGACCAGTTAATCAGAAGGCTCACTTGGTGGAGTAAGGAAAAAAAGATATTGAAATCAAGGCCCCGGGGAGAGCTCGTGGTCACGACTATCACTAGCTGACAGGTCTGAAGGTTAGCTCGGTTGGCCCCAAGATGTGAGCAGAGGATATGGTCCATGGAAGGGCAGACGAGCAAAACTAACCCAAGCACGCGCGCTCTCGCTAAATTGGCACTCGCCGCCTTAAAAAATACTAACTAAAGGAACAATGGGTTAGACGTGGAATGAGGCACGCACGCTCTCACAGATTGGGCATTCGCGGCTCTTAGGAACTCGCCGAGGTCCCGACTAGCGAGTGCGTGCGAGCGAGCGTTAGGATGTGAACGCTCAAGGTAGCGTGTGAATGAGATCGTCCTATCTTTGATATGCAAGACTACTAAACGAAAGATATAATAAACAAGAGAGGGGTAGTGAGTGCGAGCATTCGACATGAATAAAAAAGAAAATAAAGTATAACTTGATAAAACTTGTCTAATCATCTGGCAAGAGTACAGGAACATTTCAATAAAACAAAAGAAAACTCAAAAAAATTCCCTAAGTCCT